>RJWJ010000229.1:0-201461 GCA_004363605.1 Indri indri
AGCACAATTCACTATTGCAAGGATGTGGAAACAACCCAAGTGCCCGTCAATCCATGAGTGGATTATTAAAATTTGGTATATGTTTACAATGGAATATTACTCAATCATAAGAAATGACAGTGATCTAGCACCTCTTACACTTTCCTGGATTAAACTTAAGCCCATTATCCAAAGTGAGGCACCACAAGAGCAGAAGAACAGGCTCCGCTTGTACTCGTCATCAAACTGGTACTAACTGGTCAACACTAGGGTGATCACGTGGCAGAAATATTCTCTAGGGATTAGGGGGATGGGGGGGTAAATCCACAACTAAAGGACACGGGGAGCACTATAGGGGTGGAATGGAATGCCTTTAACCCGCACTTGGGTGAGGCAAAGACATAAAGTGTAACCATAATGTTTGTACCCTCACAATACCTTGGAATTAAAAAAAAAAATTAAATAAGAAATCCAACCAAAATAAATAAATAAATAAAAATCATCTAAAGATTAATCATCTATTTTATTCCTTAAAATAGAAGAAAATGCAGCATTGAAATGGTCTTTATGAAGAATTGTATTACATGAGAAAATCCTTATAACAGTGTTAAATGAAAATAGGATAAAGACTTTTCACAGTATTTATGATGTATACATAGTACAAACTACAAAAATGTTAAATAGGGATGGTTATTTTCAAGTGGTGAGTTTATAGGCTTTTTTTTAATGTTTTCTCTACTTGCCAAATTTAACATACTGAGTTTTTTTAAATTTTTATAAACAAGAACAAAAAAATCAATAAATACTGGCAACCAATATGAATTTGATATGCAATGCTCAGGTGCAAATAAAGGTCCTATGTTTTTATTTCTCTAAATCAAATCAAATCTCTGCATCCCAGTGTCTCAGGGCAGGCAAGGTGCCCGATAGTGCTCATTTCTGGGGCTTTCCTGTCCTTCAGTGGAGTTTGGAGTTGACAATGAAAACAGAAAACTCTGGGAAGGAGCCAGACCTTCAGTGCGTGGTTGGCCCTCTCTCCCACCAGCGTTTAGCACCACCACGTGGTTGTGTAGCAGGGGCTATGCTCTGTATTAAGGCCCTGAAGCCCACCCTTGTCCTCTCTGTGCCCACAGGGTGAGCCACATAAATCCTCCCACTCTACCCACGGCCTCATCACTTAATGGCTGTAGTCTTCCTGACCCAAGCGAGGACATGTCTTATGAGCAGAGCACAGCCCTCCATAGCTTGTGGAACTGTCTGCCTCCCCCCACCCCAAAACATGTCTCTTCATCTCCAGGAATCTGCCCCCACTCTAGTGAGCTCACTCCTTCATCCACCCTGATGCTTGCCATAACTTTCCCCTGATCCTTGGCCTGGGCCTTCCAAACAAGTTACACACTAGTCAATGTGGTCCCCAAAAACACTGCCTGAGGAGTGGTTATTACATATATATACGTGTATCATAGACCTTTCCAGGCATTACCCTGTTTTATCCTCCCAACAAACCTGAGAGATAGCATCATAGTTATCCCCATTTTCCAGATGGGAAAATCTGAGGCTGAGAGAGAATAAGTAGCCCCTCAAGGTCACACAACTTTCATGTACAACATTTTTTTCTTTCTTTTTTTTTTGGTCCTGGCACAAAAGCCCTTAACAACTCCCTGAGGCTGAAAGCTCAAAACTCAGAACAAAAATTGACTTCCTTCTTAGGAAGGAGGCAGAAGAAACACTAATAATTCCATCCAGCTTTGTCTAACGCTGAAAGCAAAGGCACAAATTAATATCTCAACACATTAGACTGCCATCCATCGTTAACACCAAGAACAAAAAGGAGAGGACAGAAGAAAAGAATAGAAAGCTGTAATATTTTCTTTGTAATATTATCATAATATTATATTTTCATAATAAGTAACTGCTTCACTCAGAGAAAGTGAACAAGAAAACTGAGTGTCCACCGGCCAGGGGGACACCCACAGAGATTGTGGGGAGAAGAATCTTTGGAAAATTTGGGAAAGTTTCTGCTTCTCTAGGGACTTGGGAGCCCAGGAAGTTCATCCAGGCCTAGTAAAGCTTGTTGCTTGTGTTGGAGTTCAGAAAACATTACCCCAAAATGAAGGCCTTAGAAGCAAAGTTTTCCTCTTTCTCCTGCCCTCCTGTCTCTCTGTCCCACTCTCCCCTGAGGACAGCCATAGAAACTAGATTCCCTCTTCCCCGAGGCAGGTCATAAAAACCAGGACCCCTTTTCTTGAAAGCCGGTCATAAAACCTAAAATTATTCTGCATAAAAACTAGCTATAAAGAAATCATCTGACCCACACTGTTTGACTGTAAGTCATAGGACCCCCACTCCAGAGAGGGCCCCGCATCACACCCGGAAGGAAGGAATGCTGCTCAGACAGGCCAAGAAGAATCTAGACAGACATTGCTGGGTTTCCCCACTCAGGCTTTTGTCATTAGATCATGCCCTTTTCTGTACTATATTGAGTCTAAGCATAAAAATGGACAATTCCTCCTACATCTTTAGGTCTTCATTTTGAAGGCTCCCATGTACACACATCAAATAAATTTGTATGCCTCTTCTCCTACTAATCAATCTGCCTCATGTCAGTGATTTTCAACGAGCTTCCAGGGGGCCACATTTGCCTATGTGCCAGGTGATGTACTGGGTGGTGGGGATTCAAAACACCCTCAGATTCACAGTGTTTGGCAAGGGCGGGTGCCAGAAGGAACCAATGAATGCATTAAATGTGCTTTAAACTCAATAAGCAGGTGGGAGGGGCTTATTGTTTACCCCCACTATACAGTACATGTCCTGAAGTTCCCTACATTGGCATAAAGGTGTGCAGGCCTTGAAGAGGCTTCCTGTTCTACTGGACACTGCATGGAAACTTCTCCTAAAAAGGGAAAGTCAGTAACAGCAGCACAGCCAGCAGCGCATCAAGCAGGGTGGTTGGTTGCAAACTGATGTGGCAACTGCTGAAATCCTGCTTCTCTCTCTGCTCAGTGGGGGACATGGGGACAGAAGGAGCTGTGAGTGTGTTTACCCCTCTGACGTGCTCAGTCCCTGGACAAGGAATATTTGAAGGATAGAGGTAGTTGTGGCAGAGTCATGAAGTGTTCCACCTCTGCAGCCTGACTTGCATGGCCTTAGATGGTTTAACCTCTCTGACCTCAGTTCTCAATCTGTAAAATGGGAGTAATAGTGCCTCTCTCATGAGGACATGGTGAAGAAAAAAGGGGGTATGATTCATACAAAACACTTAGCACAGTGAGTGACACATAGAAAATGTTCCATAAATGTTAGCTATCATTATTTGTAATAATAGGCCATTGGTGTTTCTTTTGTTTTTAGATCTCAGCTAATTAAAACATCTTTCAAAGAGAAGAGACACACACACCCCCAATGACCAAGCATAGCATCCTTCGATGACTTACAATCGTCTTCAGGCACCATGTCCCTCGGTGCCCCTGGCCCAGCACACAGTGGGGCTTCCACACACTCCCTGCCGCTCATTCCACAGGCTTCTCTAACATATCAAACTCCTCTCAGTGCCTGCTCTCCTTCTGTAAATTTTCACAGATGTTCGTTCCTCTCCCTGTAACTCTGCTCGCCTCCCTGCCTGGCCAGCTCCTGCTCACCCATCCTCAAGGGAGCCATTGACGCCTCTCTTCTGCCAAGCCCTCCCTCACCCCCTCGCTCCCTGCACTGCCGCCAGGACGGATCCCAGCAGCTCCCCCACCCTACTGCAACTGCTTGTGCTAATATCCCGTCAGCTCCTGGGTGCCGGCAGGTGGTCCATCTTGATCACCATTTATCACCAGGGTCTGGCACCATGGTAGGCACAAAATAAGCAGGTGGGCAGTTAAGTATTTGGTGGGGGAACAGTAAACATGCTCTGAAAAATCGATGTCAGACTGTCACGGAAACTCCCCCCTCTACTGACCCCAGCACATGTCCTCCTCCCCAGCCAGTTCCTGGGAGCAGGAACACCTCCAGAATCCTGCTGTGTATACCCCAAACTGCAGCTTCTCCCCTGCCCAACAGCCCCCTTTACCACAAGCAAGGAGAGGTGGGCTCTGTATCTTTTTGCCCAAGCGATGTCTGTAGCAGTTTTCTAGGGCTGCCATAGCAAAATACCATAGACTAAGTGGCTTAAAAAACAGAAATTTATTTCTCAAGGTATTGACAGGGTTGGTTTCTTTCAAGGCCTCTCTCCTTGGCTTGCAGACAGCCGCCTTCTTCCTCTGTTTTCACATGGTCTTTCCTGTGTGTGTGTGTGTGTGTGTGTGTGTGTGTGTGTGTGTGTGCGTGTGTGTGTCTGTGTCCTACATTCCCCTTCTTATGAGGACCCCAGTCATATTGGATTAGGGCCCACTCATGACCTCATTTTACCTCAAATTGCCTCTTCAAAGAACCTATCTCCAAATACAGTCACATTCTGAGGTTAGAACTTCAACATACGAATTCGCAGGGGTGGGGGTACAATTCAGTTCATAATAGTTTTTAATGTTACTTTACTTTCGCTGAGACAAAGTCTAGTTTCTCTTTGGACATCCTCCGAGGCATCAATACAACACTTAGAATGGGCCACATGTGTCTGCCTTCATGAGTAGGCACCCAGACATTGGGGTTTCATGCAGTAAAAGTCCACCCTGCTCACTAAACACTTGCGGTTTGCTCAGAACTGCTCTGCACTCGAGGAGCTGCATGGAAAGCTGAACACTGGATTCCTGGGCCAGCACTTTGCAACCAGAGGCAAGAAATCAGATACACATAGCATAGCCCTAGGGGTCCACGGTCACAGCGATTCACCCAAGCTTGCTCAGAAATGCAACACACAGCTCAGGGGTCGGAACGACAACAGATTGTAGTCTCCTGTGGCCTTATTACAGCTGTGTCAACGTGGACAAGTTGCTGGATCTTTCTGTGCCTCCGTTTTCTCATCTATAAATTGGCAGTAGCAGGTACTACAGAAGGCTGTCATGAGGATTAAATAAAGTAATACATGCAAGGCAGTTAGCACAGTGCCTGGCCCATGGCAATCACTCAGTAAACGTTAGCATTTGTGTTGTTGTTGCTTCGCTATCCCACACCTGTGCTCAATTTCAAGGACTCAAGAGGCTCTAAATTCAGGTCAATGAGAGAGAGAGAGAGAGAGAGAGAGAGAGAGACAGAGAGAAAGAGAGAGAGAGGACCAGTCTCAGAGTGTCTTTAAGGTAAACTAGTTTGCTGGGAAAAAGCTCACACTTAGGACGTTGCTGATAATGGAGGAAAGGAGAGGGAGGTAGGCATGTGGGAGGAGTAAATTCTGCCTCCTAGAACTGGATTTGAGGCCATGAGTGATTGGGAAACACCAGCCTGGGAAGCTCTGTTTCCTCTGCCCAAGATCCTGGTTGGGCGTGTCCTGATTGCACTCTTTCACTGCCAGACATACGGGAAATAATACGCACTTGGAAATCAGGACCTGGCGCCAAACCTTGCTCCAGCTCCTTCTGTGACGTTAGTTGCTACCGAACTTTTCTAAATCTCAGTTTCCTTCCCACACAGTGGGAAAATAATGCGAACAATGCAGTGTATGTGAAGTATCTGTAGTATAACAAGCCCTGCTCCTTTCCCCTTCTACTTTAAGCACGATTAGAAGAGATTGTTACAGAATCTGGGCACCATGTGCCACCATGTATTTCTTTGCAGGTAGCACAAATATCAGATTCAGTGGAATAAGTTAAAACTCTAGGACTCCAAAAGGAGATTTTTCAAGAATCCTCCTTTTGGAATCATTGTTGTCTCAAACACTTTGCCAAACATCCAGGAGATCATGAGGGTCTCTCAGTGCCTATCAGTCAAGGTGGTTAAGTAGTCAAACGAAGTTTGCCTCTGAAGTACTGGATGACAGCTGATCTTACTCTAATAAAAAAGACCAAGGCAACAAAAATTTAAAAAGGAAATATATCGATAAGACTGTGTGCATCTTACATAATCTTTAAGGAAAAAACGAAAGAGGTAGAAAAAGTTAACTACATGCTTGCAATGCTTTATAACTTGCAAAATATTTTCACTTACAATGTTTCATTATTTCTTATAACAATGGATCGAAATATTTGAATTACTGCGTAATGAAAACTATTAGATCAAGTGATAAATAACAATGCATGGGCACGTACACCTTTAAAAGAGCATTTCTCAAGCTGGCTCCATGGATTCTGCGAACAGGTTACAATCTTTGCAGTCTTTAATTGCTCTGTTTTTTTTTTTTTAAATTTTCATTTTGATGATTATCTTTAAAAAATTAACTCATGTAAAATCTGGATCATGTGAATAAGTAACGTATAATTGGACACAGTTGTGAAATTTCAGAATCTCATTGGAATTGAGGAATCCTTCTTGGTGAATTAATTCTTCTTGGTGAATTAATTTTCCTTGATGAGCTTATGAGAAAAGACTTGAGGTGCCCTTGGTAAGCATATGATGTGTTCATGCCACCCAAAGACCAACAGACAGGTGAGTGAAGTTCGTTCAGGAATGCCACTAGGAGAAATGGTGAAGAAACTGAGGCATGACCCAGAACTCAGTAGTGAATGCTTACCAGATACAAATACCTATGCCATGGCAGTCAGCACCACAGTTATTTTTATAAAGTAATTTTTTCTATTAAAAAAATAATCACCCACCACATAAAGGTAAAGATGGCATGTTGAGGCCAGGCGCAGTGGCTCACACCTGTAATCCCAGCACTCTGGGAGGCCAAGGCAGGAGGTTCACTGGAGGCCAGGAGTTCAAGACCAGTCTGAGCAAGAGCAAGACCCTGTCTCTACAAAAAATGTAAAAATTAGTTGGGTGTCATAGCATGTGCCTGTAGTCCCAGCTACTTGGGAGGCTGAGGCAGGAGGATCACTTGAGCCCAGGAGTTTGAGGTTGCAGTGATCTATGATGATGCCACTGCACTCTAGCCTGGGTGGAAAAGTGAGATTTTGTCTCAAAAAGGAAAAAAAAAGATGGTATTTTGAATTTCATTTTTGGAAGTATTTGGGGGGGTATATAATTTGAAATTTTCAATTTGTTCTATGTTTCTATAAGGATTATAAGCATAAAATTTTATACTAATTTTAATATTATATATTTTAAAATATGTTATTAAGTATTTATTTTACATTTATTGTATAATTATATTTTAAAGTATTTTTTGTAATCTCACATCAAAATTGGGTTAAAAAATGTAGATCAGCAAATTTTAAAACATTGCTTTCTGAAAAAGAAATGTTTCTCAAATATGTCTGTAAATTTTTTTAAATTAACTTCTTCGTGATGACCTAGAAGAGTGGATTGATTTTGCGAATTCTTTTTTAAATGAGCAATCCTTTTGCCTGCAAACCATCACCAGGTGGTTTTGTCTACCTTCTATGTTTGGACTGTCATCTAACCATAGTTTCCTGAAAGTGGTACATCTGACACGGTGAAATTAGTGAAAGGAGAATTAGGAGAGAGACAGCCAAATCTGTCACAAAATGCCTGTGACGTCCTGCAAAAGCTGGATATGCGATCAGCCTATTTAGTTAAGTAACCACAGCTGAAATCCAATACCAAGGCATGCAAAATGGAAAAACAGAAAAATGTTGCCAGGGTAACTGGCTGTGTATCTGGCACTCTTCGTGATTTCCTCCACAACTCTGAATAATGTTCATATTATTGCCTACCTCTGTCTTTTTTCTTTTTTTTTTTTACCAGTTACAAAATGGAGGCCAAGAATATTAGTTAGTAAAGTGCTTTGAGAATCACAGATGCCCAGTATTCCCAAGCATAAAGAGCTTAAAAATGTGCAATTTATGAGTCTTTGAAAGTTATTCGTGCAGCACATCTTGCCATTTTCTTTCTTTTCATTTCATCTCCAATCACTTCACTGCACTTATTTGAAACATATGGAATAGAATAAATTGCAATCTACTGAGAAGGTGGGTTTGATTTCCTGCTAAAAGGAATAGTATTTAAGAGCACTAAAGGATGTCTTCTCACTTTGCCCCAGGATGGAATGCAGGAGGGAAGAGTGTATCAGCTGTCAGTTTCTAACTCGAGTTTGAAGAAAAAAAATAGAAACTTGATAGGAAAAAGAAGTGAATTTAGGTGGCTTCCATAGTCCAAGAACTTTAAAAGATTTTATTTTGGTTTAATAAAAATTGTGCACACTATTACAGCTGCTCTGTGGACTGGGTCCTCTTTGCTTTTTGTTTGGAAACAAATAAAAATAGCTGAATTATTAATGTGAAGTAAATTGGTTACTATGCATTTAAAGTCACTTTTTAATTCACGCATACATCTGTATTAACATCTTAATGGTGCTTTACTACGGATTATGCCATAGTTGTAATGGCATCTAAGGAACCATTTAAAGGATAATGTTTGTAGCAGAGATGTATTTGAAGAAGTGGGTAGTATTGTTGGGTAGAGGAAAGAATAGTCTGAATAAAGTGAGAAAATGCACCTGTGAATTTAAGGAGTACAGCCCACAAGACCACCCTCACTTTGGACACCAACTGTAGAGTTCAGGGGTTCCCAAGACCACTCTCAGTTTCAATAATTGACTAGAAGAACTCACTGAAAGCAGTAATAAGCAAAGCTGTGCTTTATTACAGTGAAAGCAGACATATTAAGCTCAGCCAAGGGAAGAGATATGCGGGGCAGAGTTCAGAAGGTTTCCAAACATGGAGCATCCTGTTGTTGTCTCTCCATAGAGCTGCTGACAGTGTTAACTTTCCTGGTGATCATGTGTGACATTATGCATGGAATATTACCAGCCAGGGCAGCTCACCAGAGCTCTGGTGTCCAGAGTTTTTATTGTGGAAACGCGGTTAACTGCGCATGGCTGAGCTTTAGTGATCAGCCCCTCCAAAGGTGAAGCCGATACCTTTACTCTCCAGCCCCTCTGTTGCCCTTCCAGAGGTAGAATAGATACTGTGTGGCCCAAAGCACCCCATCGTAAATTCTGAGGAGGTTTTCACTCAGTCTCCCGGGGCATTTGATTAGCAATATCAGTGTTATGATGAGACCTATTTACGTAAGGTAGTTGACTCTTAACCAACAATGCCAATGTTATACCATATCATAGTACAGCCATGATATGACTCAGTTTCATTACAGAATAAACCACTAAGAATTACAGGGGTATTTGCTATGCCTCCACAAGACAACCCACCCTTGCCCATACACTAGATATGACTATGACCAGGCGCCATTACAATTGGCCCCAATTTGGTTATTTTTAGGGTCCAAGACAATTGGGGACAAAGCCATTCACCCTGTCTCAGTTCACAGGCTTGTACTAAGACCAGTTTCCATTGTGTGCTGTCATATAGTAGGGCTCACCTCCCTCCTGCAGGGAGGACGCTGGTGGTATTCAGAATTGTTCCTCTCTGATAGCTGTTCTGTAGGATATGTCTTATGCTGATCTATCCTAGGAGCAAGGGCAGTCACAGCACATGGATGTAAATTACAAGTGTCCCTAGAGGACTTCCATAGGTTTGGAAGGCCATATGATTCCCATAGGTGTGCTTTTGGGGCCTCAGCAGCTAGGAAGGAGGACTATGGCCCCCTGACCACTTCAGCCTCCATCTTTATTAAAGTAGTCAAGAGACCTTTTGGGTCAGGGTACAAGCCTTTCCCCAACACTAAGTCGTAGCACTATCCAGCATTATTTGTTAAGTCTGCTTGTCCCACTTTACTAAATCCTCATCACTTTTCCAGGCTGACTCCCATCCCTTGCCTTCCTCCTGGAAGAGAATTCCCTCTAATCTGCTCATTGCAGTTAATATGTCTTTTTCCTCCAAATGCAGCTTCTCATTAAAAGCAAATTCAGCTTGCCTCATGAATCCTAGACTAGAACATATCTCCCCAAAGCACTTTTCTGTCTTATAGGCCAGTGTTGTTTATTCCACCATGCATGTTGTTGCCATTGTGTACTAATAGACTGTACCCAAAACGTTGGGTCCACCGTACTAGAGTTACATGAAGTGGTAGTCAGAGCAAGACATAATTTAGTATGAGTCTGCCTTAGGCCTCCCATGGCCTTCCTCACCTCGGGGTGGGGCTGTTCCCAGGTGAATTCAGCACCACCACCATGTGGCACCTACTGCTCTGATCCCATCAGAAACCCATTGTTCTTTCCTATTCTGTTTAATAGCTTTCTAGCCACAAAAACAAGGCTGATGTGTATTCGCGCATAGCATGCTATGGTATATGGGGCATGCCACCACTATAGTTTATTCATTATAATCAGCTACAGGTTTATAAGCTACCGATTTATATTTACACAATAATCCATCAGTAGAAAGTTGTACACCACATGGTCCAATGGCCCATTGGGGAGTAGTTCCCAGAAATTCCTTCCCAAATGACATCCTTTGTAGTAGATATAACCTGAAAAATTAGAGAGAAAAGATATTGGCACATTACTAGAGTTCTACTCACTCATTAGCCATCAGTCCAGTTCATCATCATAGTGTATGATCAGAATGTCTCCCAGGGCAGTGGTAGTAGGGTTTGCGGGTTTCTGTTCCACCTTGTCAGGTTCCAAAATCTGAGTGGTTGTGACAAACATATAGCTTCACCCTTCTGGGAATCTGGTATAATTGTGCTAAGAGAGAATATTATTTGAGCCTCTCTCAAGGCACCAATGGATTTGATTTCCCTCATTGCAATAGCCTATTTATTCATTCCTTTACCCTCAGCTACTATTTCTGCTTCTCTCAATTTGTTATTTGTTTTTACCCAAACTTTCCACCTCTGGAAGGGATGTTCAGGTAAAGGAAAAGCAATCACGTCACATAGTGTCCATTCGAACATTCTAATTTTAATCCAAACTTTCACCTTAATCCCATCAAACACTGTGTCTCATATCCTTGCAATCCAATGATGCGTCCCATCAGGACTTCACCAACAGGTTTTAGAATCACTGTGAAGAAGCCCCAGAAAATTCTCTCCTTCTTTTACTCCACAGGTCATTTTACCCACATGTGCACACGGCCTTTGGTCCCCAGCTAGGCAATGAGCTGAAAAATCCTGGCCCCTCTATCAATTTTCATCTTGATTAATGTGCCAAAGCATCACCCAAGGTGATTTGAGAGCAGGTTTCTCATTGTCATCTTTCCCTTCCAGCTTCTCAAATTCCTCCAAACTGGGGTAAATAGAGCATATTTGTTTGGGGCCTTTTAATGTTGGGAGACCACCAGGGGCTCCCATTGGTCCACTCAACCTCTAGCAGTGCTACATTAAGACCTTTGTTCCAACCCATCAATATCTGCTTTATTCATCCCATTTCTTTATAACCATCTAAAGATTACCACCTTTCTAGGTTGACCCTCTTAGCTTTTCCTTTTTCTGTCCCCCATTTTCTTGTGAATCACCCTCTTTATTTTAGCATCTGTAAACCTGATAAGGGAAGCTGAGACAACAAATCCGATAAGGCTTCTCAGACTGTTGTCTGATACTGGAGCTTTAACATTACATGGGGGGCCAATGCAGAAGATACCCCCTTAATCACAGCATTTACCATGCCCTGGGTAAGGGGTATATTCAGCAGATAAACATACAAATTAGCCAGTGCAACATGGCTTGCACACAAAGCATGCCAGCAACTTCCTCTGAAGAGTTCCACTTGGCATTTATAGGAGGAGTTGGATGAACCCCTTCTCAGGATAAACTAACTTTACAGTGGCTTTTTTTACATCCACAAGGCTAGCTGTCCTCTCAAACAACCTGCTGTGTATCCAGATCACATATAGCCATCTGGGATTGTTCACTAGAGAGCTGGGTCTTGGGTAAACCCAAACATGCTTTTTCACTCTGCAGCATTTAAAACCAAAGATACCTCCCCTATGTTAGTCACTCACAATTTATTTTAGTAAAGGTTCTTCAGGAAGCTGATGATACCAAACACACAAAATGAAATAACTCCTTCACAATATACCCCCTGGTTTCACTAGTTCCTTGGTTTTGCCTTTCCCCCACCTATACCTTCTTGGTGAGTAGAGGTCACAGAGGCGCTACCTGTTATTGTTCCAGCATAATTTTCCTTTTGGTAGCAGCCCTGAGACCAGTAGGCATAGTTCAAACCGGCCAAAATTTGAGCTTGGTACAGAGTCAGGGTCTTCCTCAATACTGTCCTTTACTTTCATTTTATTTATTTATTATAGATAACAATAGCCAGGGGATTGTATATTTAGCTTATTTCTTATTTTATTCTTCTTTATGTATCCAGCGAGCTAACTCCTTGGAAGTTGGAGCCATCTCTAAATTCCACTGGTAACTTTTATCTCTAGTAACAGATTGCCACACACCTGCAGTTCCATACCATACGTGATCAGGTAGTCATCCAAGAGTCAAAGGTTCATTGGCCTCAGCCTTCTCGTTTTCTTCCCAAACCATGTTTCCATGAGTCGGGGTCATGCCAGAGAATCCCACTTCCGACACCAAATGCAAAGTTAAGGGTATGGTCTACATGACCACTCTCATTTCTGATACTGACTGCAAGTTCAGAGGTTTCCAAAACTACCTTCAATTTCACTAAAACTATTTTATTTTTTGGATAGGTTTAAATTATTAACTATGCATCATCTAAAGGATTTTCTTAGGCTTTTCAGGGCCTTCAATAAGTTTATGCCATATCTACACCAGCCACGGGCAATATTGTCACATACATAGACATTGTCCTGTACTGCAAACCCTATTTGAGTTTGCAATAGAGTTGAAAACAACTCTATTTGAGTTGTTTTCATAGAAGTTCTAAAGCCAGTAGAAAATGTCGGTGCTCCAAGCACTGGGGAGAAAGAATATGGTTAGGATTCTTGCTTTCTCAGAATTATTCTTGAGTTTATCTGACAGGATAGCAATGTCATCACTACCATCATGGCAGTGTGGCAAGCTCATTCACAGAGAGAAGTTACCTGACGAGGACTTCATTTCAGCCCTGGCACCTTTTCTATGGCATTTGCCATAGAAACAGCTCCCAGTTTTTATTTGCACTGTTAAGACTGGTTGGTTGGGTGGCAAGCATGTGGTCTTTATCAGAGTGAAAGACAGCACAAATATTGTGAAAGATTTGAGCACAGGAATGGCAAGATTTGCAAGGAGTTCACCATTGCTAACTGGCTAATTGTGGCAACTCTCATAAATTTGATTTATGTTTGTGTGTGTTTGTGTATGTATTTTGGGTTTTTTTGTTTGTTTTTATTTTTGAGACAGAGTCTCACTCTGTCACCTGGGCTAGAGTGCAAGTGCTGTCATCATAGCTCACTGCAAACTCAAACTCCTGGTCTCAAGCGATCCTGCTGACTCAGCCTCCCGAGTAGCTGGGACTACAAACACGTGCCACCAAGCCCAGCTAATTTTTTCTATTTTTTAGTAGAGATGGGGTCTAGCTCTTGCTCAGGATGGTTTTGAACTCCTAACCTCAAGCAATCCTCCCAACCTCAGTCTCCCAGAGTGCTGGATTACAGTCATGAGCCACCACACCTGGCCTGATTTGTGTTTTGTCTGAATTAACAAACCATTGCGTCTGTACCAGGGAGAGCAGCCCCACTCCCAGTTTGTCCTCATACTCTATCTTTGTATTCTCATCTGCTACAGTTATTTGAGTTCCACATTTCCCTTATATCCCTTCAAGACTAGTTGGACAACAGAGTCAAATTTATACTTGTAAGGTAAAACCAAACTACAAAGCACCTTAAAAGAGTTTTCTTATCCTCTGGATTTTCTGATCTTTTTATAGAGATATTATTCACTCCAACTCTTCTTAGTGAATACTATAGACACAAAATGAAGTCACATTCTTATTAAAACTAATATAATATGTCTTGGGAATCTCTGAAGGGTGTCCTGATCATCAAAACATATTTGATGTAAGCAAAAACTAACATTTCCTGGCTCAGAAGTTTCCAAAATCAAATGGGGAAGTATGCAAACTATCTGTTTAATCTGTCTCTATAGTTGTATTACAGTTGTTAAATGTAATACATCTGTATTGTATTTAAATTTACATTACATTTGTTACATGTAATATAATACTTTTTGATAAATATCAAAACCTTTATCTTATTTGACTGTACAGAGGACATTCCTTGGTTACTTCCCCACATTCCTTTTTCCCCTTTTTATAAGCTTGATTTCCACTGCTTCTGGGAATTTTACTCCATCTTCAGCTCTACTTGTTAAACCAATCAGTTTATTTCATCTGTACAATCATAATGAATCTTATCACTTTTGTTGGTAACATTGGGGGAAATTTTTCTGCTGTCCACAACCAAGTAAGTATAAACCAAAGCCCCAGGCACTGCAGGCGGCCATCTTGGCACCATGAGGAGAGCCAGCCTAAAGGTGAAGCCAACTTTATGGATCATAGGAAAAAGCAAAAAGAAACCAGAACTTTCATGACTTTATTGAGCAGCTAGGACAAGACTTACCTTTGAATTAAATGGGCTAACATTTCCTTTATTGCTATGGCCCTTACCACACAAAGTATGATCTGTAGGGCAACATCTTCAGAAATGCATGATCAGAAGCTCACTGAGGATCTTCCTGAGTCACAATCTGCATTTTAACAAAATCCCTAGATCTGTGTGCAATTGACAGTTGAGAAGAACTCACCAAGCCTGTTCAAATCAGCTTTGTTTGTAATTCGTATCCTCAATGGGACTCCCACAACCTCCCTATCCAGATCAGTGTTCACACTCCTTTTTAAAGAAACTGAGATTCAGGGAGTTTATGTGCTAGCCAAAGATTACTTACACACACTTAGAAGACACAGAGGCAGCAGTAGCATCCTGACCCTAAGCTCTACCGCAATTCCCTCCTGTGATTAGAAGCCTGATGAACACTTGTTGTGGGCCCTGGGCCCCAGTGTAGGCCTACCCGTTCAGCAACATTGTATTAGTCTTTATTTTAAAAGACCATGGGTTTTAAAGACATCCTTCCTGCCCTGTGTTTATAATCACGGAAAACTCCTTAATGTAGGTAATTTATTTAATGAGTAGCTCCAAATATTGGTTCCCAACTACCAGCAGTTTAATACAAAAATTATAGGCTAGCTTAATCGCACTTAACCAAGTAAGCCCTGTGAACAATTTTCTCTCATTATTTCTCACTGAAGCATGCACCCTCAGCATGGTTCTCTATTAATAAAATCAAGGTGTAAGTGTTGGAAAACCCTCATGCTCCTTGGTATTTTAAAATCCTCACCTATTTCTAAAATCCAGCCAATGGGATAAGGAAATACTACTATACAGAATAGAATTATTTGAAAGAAAGTCTTTCCCACAGAAACTTTTCAATCAGTAAATTAAAACGGTGTGAAACACTTAAAGATATACCTGGTAAGTTGCTGGAACCCTTGTTAAATTGAATTCGGCCTAAGGATGCCTCTGTATATGAGTCCTTACCTTTATGTAACAAACTGCAGCCTGACTTAGTGCATAAGCTAATTGAAAGCCTAATTTGGGAGTGTCCCTTTGTAACAAATAGCTGAGTCTCAGCCCATCGCAGCAGCCAAGCTTCAGCCAATCACAGGCGGCCAACTGTTCAAACCACATTCAAATAAGGCCAATGCCACGCCGTAGCCAATGGAGCTGTCTCTGCACCTCATTTCTGTTCTCTGCCCGTAAATGCCGTCTGACCACAGGGCACCCTGGAGTTCTTTGAACCTGTTCTGATTCTGAGCGCTGCCTGATTCTAGAATCATGAATTAAAAGCCAATTAAGATCTTTAAACTACATTAGTTGGAATTTTGTCTTTGAACACCCTTAATACAGTTTATGTACACAGTAGTCCCTCAACAAATGCTTGTTGCATGAATTACTTTCATTTTCAATTTACTTTACAGTTTGCAAGGCATGTTACCTTTTTTCCCTTTGGTCCCCTTGATGTATATCTTCATGACGATCCTGTAGCTGGGTGTTATTATCTCCATTATAGCAATGTTCAAACTAAGGCTCAGAAAGACGATTAACAAAACGCTTGCTCAGAGTCACAGATTTATGCATGAAGGAAGTGAGATTTAAATCCTGGTCCTACGACTATGATTCTACGTCCTTCTACTACCTCGTGCTGAATCCTTCTTTTGAAAAAAAGACATTCCAATGGGTCTTACACTCCAATTACTGTTTATAACCAGAACCACTAACATCAGCCTGGGTGCACACGTGTCCACAGCCCATTTCATGAAAACTACTCCAGACACAAGTCTTTGCTTACTACTTAGAGCAATCTCAGTAACACTGGCTAAATTGCAGTAGACCAACCTCTCAAATTCTATTATTGTTAAGTTTGTTTCGTTCAGCTCAAGAAGTGTTTCGGTCTTTACGAATCCACATCCAGATGCAAACATGGGGATTTTCTTCCCACTTTTGGGTGGTTCCTGTTGCTGGGCTTCAGCTTCAGCTGTAGGCAAGGTGGCATGGACAACACCGCAGCATCCTGAACCCACTGCTTCTTGTCTGTGCCCAGCCGTCACATTTGTGGTGGGAGAAGACAGAGTTGTAGATAAAACTTGCCTACTGCTCAGTTATACGCCAGTGCACTTCCTGGACAATATTTCCTCACCGTCCTTGACAACTATTCTGCCAATGTTACGGTAGACGGAAAATTGGTAAATTTGGGCTTGTGGGATACAGCTGGACAAGGAGATTATGACGGATTACACCTCCTATTGTATCTGCAAACAGATGAGTTGTTAATTTGCTTTTCCCTTGTGAGGGCACACCATTTGAAAATACCTGTGCAAAGTGGTGTCCTTATACGCAATACCATTGTCCCAAAATGCTGCCCATCATCCTAGTGGGAACTGTGATCTTAAGGGCGATAAAGACATGATTAGGAAACTGACAGAGAAGCAGCTGACTGAATCTTCTGTCTACAGGGTTTAGTACAACTAAGGAGATGAGTGCCCTAAATTAGCGCACCTGGAATGCTCAGCTCTCAAGACAGTGAGGCCTCAGATGGTATTTGGAGGAGTTGTTAAAGCAGTTCTCTGCCACCACCTGTCAAGAAGAAGAAGAGCCTGTTGTTGGAATTGTGAACACCCCTCATTCCTTGCCCTGACCCACTTGGAACATATTTCTATGCTTTGCTCAAAAATGGTAGTCTTTGCCCTTAATGTCAAGTTTTATTACAGAGAAGTTTCTCCATAAAACCATTCTGAACGAATCAGTAATGTCAAGGCTTGCTTTGACTAAAGTGTAAGAGTTTGAACTTTAGCATTCTCTTAAAACTTAGCCTTAAAATGGCAAGTCTTCTTAAAGCTTTGTTTTCCAAAATCTCCTGTTCTTGCTCAGATTGAGAGTCGCCAAAATACTGAACTAAGTTGCACCAGTGTGCTATGAACATTAAGCACTAAGCTGTTTAAAGTCCTTTGTTTTAAGAAGACTGTAGCTTCTGATGTTATGAAATGCAGACACTAATTACGTTTCAGATAAATAAAGCAGCATAGCCTCCTTATGAAATGCCACCACTGAATGCATTCAATAATTGATCACCCCATGTTTATTACATAACATTGCACTGTATATCATAGTGGAAGGAGTATAACAACTCAACTCTTTGGGTCAGTCTTTTTTATTTCATAGTGGAATTTTTAAAATTAGTTTATCCAGTTTTTCCAAGATTTGGAACAGAAATCTTATCCACATGTTCCCCTAATGAAGTATTCTGCTCTTTGTCATAAATATTCTGGGGTAGAGTGTGTGAAACAGACCTCTCTCTTCCCTAATGAAGCTTCCATGTTAGTATAATAATCAAAGGGATATGAAGACAAGGAAAACCCTGCAATAGGATCTGAGAGTGGGGAAAGAAGCCATCTACAGAAATTTCTACAAGACATAGTATAGCAGGGAACAGATGAAAGAATGTACTGAAAACTGACCTGCATCACCCCTTACTCAGAAAGCAGTATGACATCAGAGACGGTTAGCACAATACCGCTTAGACCCCACTACACTCCTAACTTGCCAGAATAAGTACAAGTCACAGGGCAGCCTTGGAGCACCACACTTGTAAGCCTTTTCATTACTATTGATCAACAGTCTTCAGAAGAAGGGATGATTGGAGTCAAAATATTCTATGGTCCTTATGTTTTCACAAGGGGAAGTTTTGAAACATTTAAGCTATGTAGGCACAGTTAAATTCCATGAGTAATGACAAGACTGTATCCAAATCATCAGTGGCTGGGTGGGTAGTTTTTAAATGAGTTATTAAAAGTAAGAAAAGTAGGAGAAGCATGAAAAATGTGAGAAAAATAGAAAGCATAAAGTAAAATGTTAGAAAAGAAGTTTAAGTATTTAAATGACCATAATAAATTTAAATAGGCAAAACTTACCAGTTAAAACTGGTGTTACCAGTTTGGAAACATTTAATTTAGATACAATCTTTTAAGAAGAAATGCACATAAAACAGAGGGAAACAAAAAAGCTACAATAGAAGGATAGAAAACTATATGACAGACAAACCTCATAAGAAAACTCACATAGCTATATTAATATCAGAAAAAATAGACTGTAAGATAAAAAGAATTATTTGAAAATGTGGAAGAAACTGGTGTCCCCACCAAAAATTCATTTCTACTTCTTGCTGGGTACATTACTAAACTACATTTCCCAGCCTCCCTTGTAGTGAAGTGTGGCCAAGTGCTAGCCAATGGATGGGGGCAGAAGTGACTATGCCACTTCCAGGCACAGGATTTTAGGAAGCCCAGTCCACTCTCACCCCCATCCATCAGGAGATGCAAACATCACCAAGGCCCTAGGGAATGACAGAAGTACCAGAGGGAGGAGACTGGGTCCCTGAAGCCTGGGACTTGGAGAGCCACTGATCAAGAAGCACCCATGTTGGACTACGAGGTGAGCAAGAAGCATTGTGCTAAGCCACTGAAATGTTTTACTTAGTAAGCAAGAAAGAAAGCAAGAATTCATAAAGAATTCAAGTCATGAGACTAGAAAATTCCAACAAGGAAAGAATGCTGGAGGAATTAAAAATAAAGAGCAAAATGGAAATGTATGGGTTATTAGAAAAAAACAAAAAAAATAAAACTGAAGAATAAATCCAAGAATTACAGGGAGGCCAAAATAAATAAAATGGAAAATCTTGTAGTTAATCTATCAAAAAACGGAAAATCTTAAAACACATGAGATCAAAAGCGAGACAGAATATAGCAAAGACAGAAGAAACCAATGACAACGGAATACTATGCGGAGTTTATAAAATGACTTATTTTCAAGAAATATAAATTGTCAAAACTCCCCTGGGGAGAAGCAGAAAACCTAAATAGACAAATAACTATAACAGAAACAAGAGAAAAAAAAGAGCTGTCAACAAATTATCTCCAAGAAGATTGGATCCATAAAGTGTTCCCGCCCACTGTGCACATACATTCGAGAAACAGGTGATTCCCCAGTTTATACAAACTGTTCCATGGACTGGAAAGCATCGAGTTAGGTAAAATAGGCCAAGCACAGAAAGACAGATACTGCATGTTCTCACTCATATGTGGAAGCTAAAAAAAGTAGATCTCATCAGAGTAGATTGGTGGTTACCAGAGGCCAGGAAGGGTAGAGGGGAGTGGGGAATGAATGGAGGTTGATTAATGAATATGAAGACACAGTCTGATAGAAGAAATAAGACGGGGTGTTCCACAGATCAGTAGGGTGACTATAGTTAACATCAATCAATTGCACATTTCAAACTAGCTAGAAGAGAGTATTTCATATGTTTCTGAAGTAAAGGACAGATAAATACGTAAGGTGATGAAGATTGCAATTGCCCTGATTTTATTATATGAATGTATCAGATTATCATATGTCCCCCAAAATATGTACATTTAATATGTATCGATAAAAATAAACCAAAAAAATCAGAAACACAAAAAAGCTTCACAAATCATTTTACAAAGCCAGCATAATTCTTTCATGGAGACTCAAGATATTATAATAGGAAAAATTACAGACTTAACCTGTAGAATAAGCAACCATCTAGACCCTTCCCTAGTGCACCATTCACTCCCTGCACAGTGCTTGGCACACAGTGGGCTCTCTGTAAACGTGTGAATGAGTGGTTTATCCCTGGGGTAAAGAGTCCAGCAGGTCAGTGACAGAGCCCAGACTGTCAACCTCGTTTTCTAGCGCTTAGCACCTCTCACAACTAGACAGCCAAAAGGAGTAGCCTGCTTGTTGATATTCATACTGCAAAAATTTAAATAAATGTAGCTTACAAAGACCTCAGAGAATTCTTCTGAGATAAACTCAGGTTTAAGTGGACTCTTGCCAAGAAGCACTGCTCAATTTGTTGTTGAGAGAATATGTAATCTTCCCTGGCGCACAATATAGGTTGAGAGATGCTGTGGCTTTCCTCCACAATAAAATCCTTTCTAGGTGATTTGGGAAGTGTTCTGACTCTGCTCCATAGGAGGAACCAGGAAAAATATCTCTTCCAGAGTCACATTTCCTTGCTTCCTGCAAATGTTATACTTTCTAAGAGTTGTACAATCAAATAAAAAGAATCTAAATATATTTCCTCTAGTCCTTTTCTTTTATTTATTTATTTACTTACTTACTTACTTACTTACTTAGAGATGGGTTCTTGCTGTTACCCAGACTGGTCTCAACCTCCTGGGCTTAAGCTATCCTCCCTCCTCAACCTCTTGAGTAGCTGGGACTACAGGCACACACCGCCACACTGGGCTTTATCTCCCCTATTCTTAATTGGTATAGCAATAAGCTGTTTCTTGGGTCATCAAGTAGCCGTCCTCTAAGGTCATGCCTTGAGTTACTGATCCAGTTGTTCCTTTCAGATGGTATCAACACTATATGAACAACGGGCCCCAGTACATGTGATGAGAGAAGAAAATCCGTGATCAATGACGTATGAACACACATCTGACCTCCTCCCACCTCAACTTTCCATGGCTCACCATTTTTAAAAGGACAAATTTCTAACTCCTTCCTTAAGAAGTATCCAAAGACCTGCATAAGCAGACAGAGAGCTGCCTTTCCAATCTCACCTGCCCTCATTCTTGCTATGCCTCAGCCTCACACCGTGCAGGTCCCTAAGCTCAGAGGTTTTCACTCTTACTACTGCCTTTTGTTAGGACAACTTTGGGAAACCTCTCTGCCCATCAAGCTCCTACTAACCCTCCCAGGCCAAGATCTAATGTCACTTTCCCTATGAAATCTTCCACCAAGCCAGAAATAATCACTCCCATGTCCCAAGTAACCATCATAGCCTAAGGTTGAATTATAATTATTTGAACATGACTTTGCTCACCCTGATATGTTATATACTTTATGAGGGCAGGAACCATATCACACTTATATATTTGTCTTGCATCTTCACTGCCTTATGCAATTCATGGGCTCCTGCATTTTTGTTGAATGGCCCTGTTGAGTGTCTACTGGTGGACCAATGCCTAACACAAACTGATTATAACTTGATGTAAAACTTAGAGTAACCAGACGAACTGACACACGCATCTTATAACAATGGGAAAATGGGCAAGATGGCCAACTAGAGACATCGGTTGCTGGATCTTCCCAGAGAGGAGGTAGGGTTTCAGATAAAGGACAGGGGAGAGGAGACAGAGCTCGGGTGTAGATCATAGAGAAAGATGCCAGAGCCTGCCAGGGATCTCATGGAGGAAAATTGTGAAGCAGAGAAAGAAGAAGACAAAGGAAAGAAGACATTGGTGAGGATCAAACCTAGAGGGGCTTGGAGCCCATCGAAGGGGTAAGGGGATCCCTTTCTCTCTCCCATGCAACTTTGATGACCAACAGGCTACCAAGTTTCTTGGGGGCTTTCCTACCCCCAGAGCCCAAGCACTGCAGCAAACACAGAACTGTGAGGAGAACTTGCATGATCCCAGAGCTTAGACATTCTGCACGAGGTTCCCCTCCAAGGAGAGTGGCCTAAAAGGCTGGAGTGCTGACTCTTTTCCATTCAGATACTTTTCCTTCCCTGCCTCTCCCCCATCCACTGCAAGGGGAAAGCAGTTTGAGCAGAGAATTCTGTGCTGCTGCCTCTCCCCAGTGGGTGTGTGCCACGTGCTGAGGTTTACACAGAGAGTAGGACCCATACCTTTCCCCTTGGGGACCTTCAGTGGGCCCAGAGTGCCCGATCTGGGAGCTCCCTGCCTGCCAGCATTTCACAGAGATGCATACCAGTGGGTCAGACAGGCAGGCCGGACTCCGTGCCCCCTGAACTTGAGTGTGTTGCTGGGGGACACAGGGGGTAGGTTTGGGAGCTGGACTCAGGTAAGGGAGCCCACGTGGACAGACTGATGGGATAATACTGTGGGGTTCGGAGATGCAGTCATAAAAGCACCCATCCCCCCACAGGAAAGCAGGATTAGGGCACCACCTCTGGTAGGGAGAATCTCAGCCTGGCACTATAGCAACCAAGCATTTTGGCCCCCACTCCATGAATAGCACTCCCAGTCTGAGCAATCTCTAAGCCCTACCAAGCCTTTGCTAAGCCTTCCAGGTTTGCACAACCCAACCATGCTCTGTCTTGCTCCTTCACCCACCTCTGCTATGCTGGAAATCAAGCAATCCGCTGGGAGCTACAGGGCCCCTCCCAATGCCTGGGGCATTCAAGTGCTCCACCTGAGGGACTAGAGCTTACCACCGGCACAAAAGAACCTCTTGGTAGTTAGCTATTTCCTGCAAGCATCAACCACCGACAGGGAGAACAACTCTACAGCTCATCACAGCATCTACCAACTCAATCAAACAGTGTGTGGCTGATTCTTACTCACAAGTACCACCCATCATCTCGGAGATTACCCTGGGGTTCCCAATACAATTCACACTGCTGGGAAGAGATGAAGACAAGAGGATAGAGACAACCCAAGGGGACACTGTTTATTAGGAGAGAAACAAAGTTACAGACAGTGTGATCTGTGAGGGGTCTCCCTCTCCTACTGCAGACCTCTGGGCTGATTGGGGAGCTGCTCAGAGTCTGTACAGAGATATTCCACCAGAAAGCAGGTGCGGCAGAGATCTGGTGCCTGCCAATCCCAGCTTTCTGCAACCAATGCCATCCTGATCACTCTGTGCATGGAGCCATGTCCACTCAGGACACAGCCATGCAGCAGTAACCTTAGCATTACCCACACCAGGCCAGGGAGAGAACAGACACCCCCAGGTGGTGAGTCCTATACTGGGGGCTGAGCATGCCTCCTCCCTGGCATGGCAGCCAAACAGAGGGAGAGCCTCAGATGCCACAGGCACCACTTGGGAGGCCTCAGGTGACTGCCTCAGTGGGTCCTAGGTGTGGGGGGAGAGCCTCGGCCAACCAGCAGCTCCGGACCTCCTACGCAGACCCTGGGCCACTGAGACAAACCCCTGCCTGTGAGACTGGGCATCAGCAGTCCCCACACTGGTGGAATAGCCCCCCATGTGAGTGGCTCTACCCCCAAAATCCCCAGAGCCAGCTCTAAAGCTCTCACTGTGCCCAAGTCTGAGGCTCTGCCCCTGTAGCTCCAGGGCCCCTGCTGGGCCTGCAACTCCACTCCTGAGACTCCACAGTTGTGCCTGAATTCCAAGACCCCAGAAGTGAGTCTCCACCACTGCCGCTGGGCCAGCAGAACCTCCCTGAGGTCCAACACTTTACTCAGGACTTCCCCCCATCCCTGAGCAGCCATCACTCCTAGACTTGGTTTGAGAGAGCAAAGGAGAACAGGTGCCTTGCATACCTATTAACCTAGAGCTGAGAGAAGAGAAGCCAGATGAGAAGAAAGCAGCAAAAGAATCCTGGCAACATGAAAAACAAAATCGTTTGACACCCCCAAGAAAACACAACGGAGCTGCAGTAGTGGACTCCACCCACAAGGACATTGCCAAAATGACAGAAATGGAATTCAGAATATGGATGGCAAGTAAGATGATTGGAATTGAAGAGAAAAGTTGAAAACCAATTAACAAAAGCCAAAAAAAAAAATTTCAGGAAATCAATGAAAAAAATGAAAATTCACTAGAGAGCTAGACAACATAAGAAAGGATATAATAGAACTTAAAGAAATGAAAGAGTCATTCTGGGAATTTCAAAATGCAGTTGAAAGCTTTAACAACAGGCTAAACCAATGAGAAGAAAGAATCTCAGAGCTTGAAGACAAGGTTCTCAAGATAACCCAGTTATTGAAAGAGGCAGAGAAGTGTATAAAAAAGTCCAAGCAATGACTGAGAGAGATGTGCGACTATGTCAAGCTTACTAGCATTCTAATTACAGGTATCCCTGAGGGTGAAGAAGAAAGAACTAAAAGCCTGGAAAACCTATTTGAGGAAAACTTCCTGGGCATCACCAGATATTCAGACATACAGATACAAGATGGACATTGAACACTGGGACGAATGATAGCAAATAGGTCATCCCCAGGACACATAGTATTCAATCTGGCCAACATCAAAATGAAGAAGAAAACTGTGCAAGCAGCAAGATGAAAGCATCATACAACCTACAAAGGAAAACCCATCAGACTAACTGCAGACTTCTCAGCAGAACCTTACAAGCCAGAAGGGATTGGGGCCCCATCTTCAATCAACTTACAATGAACAACTGCCGATCTAGAATTTTGTATCCTGCAACACTACGTTTCACAATAGATGGAGAAGTTAAGTTCTTTCAAGACAAGCAAACACTGAGGAAATTTGTCATGACCAGACCTGCTCTGCATGAAATACTCAGAATAGCACTATACACAAATCAGCACAACAGATATCCACCAGTGTAAATTCACCAAAAAAAAAAAAAAAACCCAAACTCACAACTCCTACAAAACAATAGAACAAGAGGTAAAACAAAGCAATAAGGGACTAACCAACAGGACGAAGAGACCAGCATCCCACATATCAATGCTATTAATCAATGTGAACAGACTGAATACTCTCAAAAGACATAGGCTGGCTAAATGGATGAAAATACACAACCTCAGTATCTGCTGTCTCCAGGAAACTCATCTAAACCACAAGGATGCACACAGACTCATCATGAAAGGATGGAAAAAATTATTCCACACAAATGGAAATCAAAGAAGAGCAGGTATAGCCATTCACATATCAGATAAAATTGACTTTAAGCCAACAAAGGTAAAAAGACAAAGAGGGTCATTATGTTGTGGTAAAGGGAGCTATCCAATAAGAAGATATAACAATCCTACATGTGTATGTGCCCAACACAGGAGCTCCCAGATACATAAAGCAAATCTTACTAGAGCTAAGCAAAGAAATAAATAGTACCACCATAATTGCTGGGGACCTCAACATCCCACTGTCAGAGCTTGATAAATCATGTAAGCAAAAAATAAAGAAAGAAATAATGGACTTAAACCAAACTCTAAATCAAGTGGACCTAACAGACATTTGCAGAACATTCTACCCAAAAACTACAGAATACACATTCTTCTCAGCAGCATATGGGGCATTCTCCAAGACTGATCATATCTTAGGCCACAAAACAGGTCTCAACAAATTCAAAACAATCGAGATCATACCATGTACGTTCTCAGACCACTAGAATAAAGCTAGAAATCAAGCACAAGAGAAAGACTCAAATCTACGTAAAGTCATGGAAACTAAACAATCTGCTGCTAAAGTATTACTGGGTCAAGAATGAAATTAAGATGGAAATCAAAAACTTCTTTGAGCTGAATGGCAAAGCAGACACAAGTTATCAAAATCTTTGGGACACAGCAAAAGCATTCCTCAGGGGAAAATTTATAGCCTTAAATGCCTTCATCAAAAAGACAGAAAGATCACAAATTGATAACCTAATGTCACACCTCAAGGAATTAGAAAAGGAAGACAAACCAAACCCAAAGCCAGCAGAAAAAAGGAAATAATGAAGGTCAGAGCAGAACTGAATAAATTGGACAACAAAAACAACAACAACAAATATAAAGGATTAACAATGGGAAAATGATGCTCATGAGAAGATAAACTGAAGGCAACGGTTTCTCAGACTGGCAAGGGGAGATAAAACTCTTAACGAATGAGAAACCTGAGAAATGTAGGCTTGGATATCCTTGGGAACATTTTTTCTGCCCTGATTCTCTGGCTTATCAGTCAATTTGGTTTCTAAAGTAAACCAAACTCCTTCCTTCAGGGGAGACAGTGGGTGGTATGAGCCAATTGTTTTGATTACCTATTGCTGTGTAACAGACTACCCCAAAACATAGGAGCTTAAAAAAATAACTATTTTGCTTGCTCACAATTCTGTCGGGCAGGAATTCAGACAGGGATAGGCTGACGAGTCCTGCTCCATGTAGCAGTGGCTGGGGTCAGTCACTCAGCGGCATTGAGCTGGTGGCCCAACCAGGCTGGAAGTTCCAAGAAGGCTTCATGTACCTGTCTGACACCTCAGTGTCTGCAGGGGGCTGATATCTCTCTCTCTCTCTCTCTCTCTCTCTCTCTCTCTCTCTCTCTCTCTCTCTCTCTCTCTTTCCCTCCCCCCGCCCACCTCCCCCATCTCCACATGGCTACCTAAGGCTTCTTCGTAGCATGCTAGTCTTAGGCTAATCACACATCTTACACAGAAGCTGGCTTCCAAGAGGGTATGTCCCAAGCAGTGAAAACGGAAGCTGCAGCTCTCAAGGCCCCACAGCCTCAGCAGTTACTTAGTGACTTCTGCCACGTTCTATCAGTCAAACCAGGTCATAGGCCATTATGGATTCAAGAGGAGAACTAGGCTTCATCTTTCAATGGGATGGAAGACAAGGAATTTGTAGTCATTTTAAATCCACCACACTTATTTTTCCTGATAAACTTTACATAAACCAAACATCAAAGACCTACCAAGATGAGAGTATAAACTCTCACAATCAAACCATTCTTTAGCATAAATAAATTCCTCATCACTATAATGCATAATAGGTACCCTCTACTTGGCACTTAGTATATGTTCCTGAAACATTGATTTTGTAGTATTTTGGAAAATGAATCACATTTTAAATGCATCCAAGGAGTTCGTTAGTTAAAGGAAATCTCTTCTTTTCCAGGGATTTCTTTGCTTGCTTCTTTCCAAAACAGTTCGAATTCTGCTTATCTTTATTTATTTCATAAAAGACTATTTAATAAATATGGTACTGAATATATTCATAAATACCTCACTAAATAAGGCCTAATTTTACAAATGGTAAGCATTTCACATAAGTAAATTTACCCAGAGGAAAGAACATGGTGCCAGAATAGATATACTAATATTTTTTTCTGAAATCCTATCCCAATCTGGAATTTTTATAGTTACCTTTGGAAAAGTCTGATAAATCAGGGATGTGGCAAGTGGCCAAAACATCTTTTGAATCAAAGCCTTAAGCATTTATTCAGCAGAATCTTAGGTGGCAGATTTGTCAGAAGTTACTTTGGGAACAATTGATGAGAATTATCATTTAATCTTTGCTTTCTGGCTAGATTACAGCTAAATGCCCCACGTGAAAGTGCTGAGGCTTGAGAGAGCTATAATACTGAGTTAACCTAGACAGTATGACAAAAGGCAAAGGTTTCCAGGTCAAGTTTAATTTTCTCAAAAGGATCAACCCAGTTTTTCCCAATAGCTGTGAGATCTATTTGTCTCAATACATTTTTGTGGAGTTAATTAGCGAATGAATGCATAAGTGAATATATCACTTGCTACTCTCATCAATATGCTCCCCAGAAACCCCCAGACACCCTGTAGAACCCATTTAGATACCCAGGGCAGTGGCAGCAGGAACGAGAAAGCAGAAACAGATTTCAAAAAATATACTTAAGGGCCCAAATCGAAATGTGGTGATCCAGTTAGATGTGATGTGTAAAGAAGACGAAACTCATGGCTTTCAAGCTCAGGTGTCCAACTGGAAGATGCTGACATCAAGTGAGTTAAGAATAACAGTGAAGGTCCCAGTGTTGAGCAGAGGGAAGAATCGCTCAGCAGGAGTACATATTCATATTCCTCGTGGGCATTCAGGGGACACATCCAACAGGCCGTGGGAGAGGTCAGAGTTAGAAGGTGTCGATTTGGGAATTCTCACCTTTCATGATACTGATGCCTTGAAAATGTATGTGATTGCCCAGAGAGTGTGAGAGAGTGAAGAACACAGAGGGACAGACCTCACAGGGACGCTAGCACTTACCTGGCAGGAAGAGGAGACAGGGTACGAATAATAAGAAATATACAGAGTAAGATATTGCAGGATCCAAAGAACCAGAGTCTCCAAAAGGAGAGAATGAGCAATCCAGTATTAAACCCACATCTGAAATGAAACTAAGAGGCTTCTCAGCACTGGAATCTAGAAGAACACTCATGGTCCAAACATTTAGAAATACCTAGATTCACATCATTCAGTCTCCCAGTTAATTAGCTCTATGACTTAGGGCCAGTTCCTTAACTTTTCTGACCTCAGTTTTCTCATCTGAAAAATGGAGATCATGATAATTAAGGCATATCTACCCACCTCATAGGGTTACTGGATTTTGATGAGAAAATGCATGTCAAAGCTAGCCCATTGGCAACTGAAAAGTATGTATGGATATAAAGTTATTTCTTAACTTTGGTAGGCAGATTAATGACTATTAATAAATGCTTGAAACTAACATATATGAGAAGAGATAAATAATTCTGCATTGATGAAGCTCTTTAAACAGTAAAAACTGAATAACACTTAAGTGTTATTTTTTCTGAGAATCTCTAAGTCCCTTTCTAGAATCAACAGCACTTAGCTGGGATCCAGCGTCCTCCACCCAGGCCTTTCTTACCACCTTGCACCTGGCTCCATTGTCAATGGGCCATAATCAGCTGTGATTGCTTGATGCTAGGTCTGCCTCCCTTCCAGACTGTGGGCTCCTTGAAGGCAGATCACACCTCATCCATTGCCCTTCTAATTGTATCTGTAGCCCCCAGCACAATGCTTGGAACATAAAAGGGGCTTCATAAATATTCACTGGAAGAGAACAAATTAATAGTAACCTCATACAATCTTTTGTAAGAGAACAAAATTGGATTACGTTTGCTCCAGTCCTTATAGCATTAATATTTTTTCAGACACATTAAGCAATACCAAGAAATGCTTGATATATTATTTGGAATAGATAGGTAATTATGAACACAGAGATGAAAGTTACAAGTATTTGCAATCATTTTTAATGGGTTCAAAACTTTAAGGATGGCATTATAATTGTGTGATTCAAGCATTTACCACTGGTAGAGAGTAGTTGCCTTCGGGCAAAACCAAAATGATAACAGCTCGGGCAGCAGGTGAAGCTCTGGTCTAGAAAAGATCTGTGCCTTTATGTCTCTATCTTTCTGGTCTTCTCTGAGCCCATCTGCACGTGTCAACCCCCACCTCGCCCCACTATCAAGTAAAAGTTACCAGTTGGTTCTTACCCCAGATAAAATACACTAAGACCCTTAAGAACAGGAGTGATTACAGCAGAGATGACTCTAGCACCTCAGGATGGTTCATCTTTGACCTGGAGCAGCTGCCACCTGCAGCTGCCACCTGAGCTGCTGGAAAGGCCACAAGTCACAGTAGGAAAAGCAATATTCATAATTTTGTTCAATTGGTTGGACAGCAAAAGCTACAATTATTATTTGTAAGGGCTTTTTATTATTGTTGCAAAACATAATTGTGTTCATTGATTTCTACAACCTTAAGCTCACTCACTGGTTCATCTACATAAAAAATTGCATTTGAGGTGTTTTTTCCCCAATACTATCTACCACTCTAGGAAATTTGATAATATGTGGTCCAAATTCAAAAGTCTAATGCCACTTAAGCAATGAGTAAGGTCAGGGAGCAGTAGGCATGACTTTAGTGAATCACAAGTCTGGTTTATTAGCCAAATTTGGACACTTCTCATTTTCTTCCTTTTTTAAAGCCCTTTCTCACAAGTTAGACACCAGATATGCCTCCAGACAGCCCACCAGGAAATGTCGCTCTTCTAGGAATCTCAGGGACAGCTGGGGTACTAGAAAGTTCACATTTTGGTCCACTCATTTCAATATAGGTTGTTATGGGCTCAAATGCCAGTATTCTGTGTCGTGGGGCCACTCCCTAGCAATCTCCTTTGGCTCCAGGCTGAGTCTTGCTGGTGTTTCGAAGGCGGTTTCATCCCTCAGTCCAGAATGATGCTCTATGTTCCACGCCTTGGGTAGATCTGATCAGCCAGCAGCACATGATGTTTCTCATCCCTGCTTCAGTGATGTTATTTAACTGTTAACACTATCACTTCCAGCTCTCCATTCCTGAGGGTTCCTTAAGAGACAAATAATCCCACTGACAACTTTAATGATTCCCTTAAAGCACCCTGTTTTCCTAAAATGATCCAGTTCACACACACACACACACACACACACACACACAAACAAAAAAAAAAAAACAAAAATAAAACAACTAAAAAATGCGTGGACTTTTCAGTGCCAGGGAAATAATCACACAGAAAAACGCAACTCTACACAGCTGCCTTAAACCAAAGAGGGGGGGGAAAAACCCAAAGAGAAAATTACAGAAAGGGTAGGCCAGCTTGGTTTCTGCATTGCTGTGGCCTTGCCCGGAAGAGCCTCCAATTTAACACCTAAACATGCTTTTCATTTGAGAGATTCTCAATGTAAAATTTATGGTCCACCCCAAGATACTAAAAGGGTCTAATTAACTCTTCAATAATGTTGCTACTAAATCTTAAATGGGGCTTCGAAAAGCCATCTTCTTAAGAACTTAACCAATGAAACTTCCTAATTCAGAGCACATCACAGAAGTAAAAGCTCCATCTCTTGGTATGACAATTAGATCCTTGGATTTGCTGTGCTTCTGTAATTTATTTTATTATCCAATAGGTTTCAGGTTGCCTTTTGTCAGAACACAGCTTTTCCTCATACTTAACATCTCTTTTAAGGCATACTTCCAAGTCACTTTCAGATCACCAGGGCGCATGTTCCTTGACTCATTGCCTGGATTTCTTTTCCAGCAGTTACTGGATACTAACTGTGAACCACGCACTGCACTGAGCTCCTCGTACGCACTCCCTCTGACTCTGGTGATCGCAACCTGCACGGGCACCATGAAAGTTCAACAACATTCAAGCTCGAGATCACACAAGTACCAGACCTATGTTCAAACATAGGTCTGCCTGCCTCTAAAACCATTCTTTCTCTGGGTGTCCCTCCCTAGTGTCATCTCAATATGAAATGTCTCCCCTCACGACAACCTCCTCTTCCCAGTATTCAAGAAGGAAGTAAGAATCTATTCCAACACAATTCTTTGGGTTAACTTCAAGTTATCTGCTTTGAGAGTTCCCTGCAGACTTATTTTCTCCCATGCACTGATCACATTCACAGAATGATGTTTAAGACTGGCAGAGCCCAGGTTTCAGGTAGGCAGGGATCAGTGAAGAGGTCAAGCTTGCCTTGCAACATTATCCCGGAAGTAGAAGGCGAAGGGTAATATGGCAGAGCAGAAATCAGAGAAGAGCATTCATTGCCGGTGCCTCTAAGGAGCAGGTGGCCCCTGCTGGGTGGTGGAGAAGCCCAGGGGGCAGGTCTCTCTGGGTTATAGAGCCAGGGGCTCCACAAGTTCCCCTACACCTACCTCTTTCTCCTCACCTCTGCATACAACTTGAGTGCTTGCTACAGGGTAGAGTTAATGCAAAATATGTCCTCCAACAGATATTACCCAAACCAAAAATCAATACACATTGTTCTCACAAAAGAACATAATGTTTGAAATTGAAATAGACTTGGAAAATCTGAGAATAAGGTCCCACTATAATTTGTTGCTTTCTATAAACCGCTTGTTACTTGTGACCAATACAACTATAACTAAATATGTATCTGATTAACCTTTCCTAAATTTTACTTTGCTGCAATAGTAGACTTTATTCATATATGTACACATAGACTACATCATTTGTTCTCCCTTATCAAGGTTGTAAATGTTGAAGTACATTAAAGAGGATTTACTGGTATGCATTAGAATATATACATTGATAATATATATTACCTAATGAGTATATTATAAAGTACATTTCTACATTAAAAAGTATAATCTACGTCTTTCCAGAGAAACCCTACTTATTTATGATTATTAGTCAAAAAACACATTATGAACTCCACCTTTATGGCACATGGTATATTCCTATAGCTTGGCTCAAGATGACATTTGGATGAATATTCTTAAATAGTAATAGAATGTGATAATTCCAAATCGTCAATTGGAAACAATTTACACTTCCTCTTGTCAATTATAATCATTGGTTTGCCTAAGCAAAAAGATCTCAATCTATGTCACTCTCTGCTTTGTGCTGTAAGGAATACAAGTCTAAATTTCACAAGTATGTGAATCACAAATACAGAACATTTTATTCGCACTGCCCAAGGTTTGTTGAATAGTTTAGCCCAAAAGTTTCTGTGAACTTTCTTTTTGTTCTATTTTTTTTTCCATGACAGAAAGATACAAGGATTAGAACGTATCACATCAGAACTAACTGAGATCGTAAAGACCTCCTCATTTTATATAATTCCTTTATCAGCATCTGCTCCTGATGATGTCGATTGTTCAAAGACAACATTCTTGTTATGCACTGTTCCAAATAGTGGTTGTGTCAGTCAAGATGCTTTCAGCTGCAAGTAACAGAAAACCCAACTCCAAGTGGCATAAACAATGGGAAAAATGTCTTACCTGCCATAGCAAGAAGTCTGAAGATGGTCAGTTCCTGAGAGTTAGGGATGCTTTGTATCTTTCCACTCTGCTATGCTCGGCAGGGTGATAAAGCCTTCCTTTATATCTTCAAGTTGGCGACAGCAATTCCAGATGGTGCATACAGACATGACATCCAGCAAAGAAAGACACACTTCTCCCAGGCTTCTCTTTGTATATTTCAAGGGACACATTTCCTAGAGGCTTCCTGCACACTTTCCACGATTGTCTTACGGTAATCACCATTTGCCTCCTAGGCTAGGGATGGGTCTCTGAAGCGCTTATAAATCCAATTTTTAAACGAATTCATTGCTCTACTGGGAAGGAAGAATGAGATGGTTGCTTTGGGATAAGTAATCAATACTTTCTGTCACAAGAGTCTGCCAAAATAATCCATCTTGCCCTACTCATCTTAATATGAAGTTACTTATGTCTGTTCAACCCCCTTAATATTTTCACCTCCACAACTTGCTCCTGCTTCCAGATTTCTAGGAAGTATACCAAAAATTTCAACACACTTCCCTTTTCTATCCTGAGCCATTTTGCTCCTAGGAGTTCTAAAGAGTAACTAAATACAGAATTGTGTGTTACGTGTCGGCCTATCCAGGAATTGTCCCTGCACAACCATCCAATTCTGGAAGAAAATCTACCCGATTTTGATCTTCAGCAAGGAAACACATCAAAGGCGCCCTCACGCCACCCACCCAGGAATGATGGAGCAGGGCCCCTCCTAAACTTTCCCAATCACAACTTTTTTTCAGAACATATATACTCACAAAGTGATGAAGATTAACTTCATTTCTCTTCACATCTTTGCTGTGCTCACAGATCCTCTACCAAAGAGACTTAGAGAAGAAAAACACCTCTACTCTTACTCTTATCTAACCAGACGCTCACAGCTGAACCGGGTATGTCTCGTTCTAACATTCTCCCTCCTCGTCTCCACCTGATTTGTTTCAGTCTTGGGCACTCGAGCCAACATTTATTCTCCTGTCAAGATGTGAGTCTGTGCTAGGATTTTCAGCCTTTTTTGTTCTTCTTTTGTCTTGGCCCAAATATAGAATTTGGCTGGTGAGACCATTATTGATAGCCAGGTGGTCATCAAAGGAAAAAACCAGATCGCAGTGAGTGTTGTCATAATCTATAATTTATAAACCCTGTCACTGTGTTAATTGCCCTTAGAAATTCATTATTGTCACCACCACCGGCATTCACTGATGAGACACAAGTCAGAGCTCCCTCCACCTGCTAGAAGAATGACACATGCCCAGGCTGCGAGATGGGACAGTCTGGGGGCGGGGGGGAGGTGGGGGGAGGTGGGGAACAGTCAGGAGACACTCCCAGGTGCAAGGGCTTGAACTTCATTAGCCTTTACCCTGTGGCCCTTTGCACATATGTGTGTGCCAAGATTGCATACACCTCAGGAAATTTCCATCTAAACTTGAACTGAGGAGTCCACAAAAGAATGACGGAGAGTAGTAAGATTACATGGACAATCTCCTCCTGGAGGGGTCGTTCCACTTCATCTTCCTGCACCCAGTGTCCACCATGTGGAACCCATGCATGGGAGCTCTGTAAAATGCATGGAATGTACAATGAAACTGCTTGCAGGAACTGCCTTTTCAAAGCTTTTCTGTTTTCGTATTAACTCAGCCACAGCTACACTAGAGGGCACTTGAACCCCACTTTTATTGCACACCCAGTCATTGACACAGGTACTGGTGGGGATTTGGGAGGGGGGCGGGGAGTGAGGATTTGGAGGGGGGTGATGGGAGGGGTATATTTATTTTAACGTGTCTTCAACAAACCATCGATATTTGAGGAAGCTTCCGAGTCAGACTTTGGGGACCAAAACCTTAATTATACAATATAATTGTTGTTAATGGAACGTGTACATTTCAACCCAGCAAGACTGGTGGTGTTTAATGCCAGCATGACATATTTCCCAAATCGTTGTCTTTATTTGTATAAATAGGGAAGAAGCAAAAACTGCATCAGCTCTCTGCATAATGAAGAGGGAGGGAACGTGCAGCCTGTACTGTGGTGGCCAGATGCTCTTTTATCTCTTTTCAAATCAACATGCAGAGCTTGTGGTCCTCAAATAGAAAGCATCTTTCCTAAGGGATGGCATAACTGTACGTTTGGAATGATAACATTCTATAAATAAATAAAAAAAGATTATTAAGAACGCTGTGTAAATCTCCTAGTCAAACACCCCTTCAAGCAACCATCATCAGTAATTCAGTTTGGTCCCTTAATCCCACTGTATACAAATACACAGCATAAATACAGTATTTAACAAGCACCAGAGAAAAAGCAGCACTTTTGCAATAAGGACTCATTTAGGGAGAACAGACGTGCCTTGCCCATGGTCATGTTGGTCACCCCCAGGTTTCAGTCCTTGATTTGACTCTCCCACCTAAATGAGACGTCCACCTCACCTGGATGCATCTCAGGCATCCCCGCCTATTTAAATAAAACCTAAAAATATTAACTTGGTTTCCACATCTTTTTTGTTTCACTTCAGTGAATCCACAGGGTATCCATTAGAAACCACATCACATTTGAAGAGATCTGCAGGCTCCCTTAAGCCTTGATACTTCAATAGCGTTAGACAGCATCAGAGGTGGAGCTGGGAGCAGATCCAGAGTGTAATTGGGGGAGATCTCATGGGATCCTCCCTTCCTCTCTGTTTCTGTCCTTGTGACTCTCCCTCAATTTTATTCCTCTCTGTCATTGTTTGTTGTTCACTGCTTGAATGTAGGACCTTGGTCAGCATGAGCTCTGATCTCAGAGAGAGGGTGACATGCTCTCTGATGGTGAGCACAGCCTAAACGTGTGTCCGGCTTTCCTTGCTGGCTTCCAGTGAATTGTGACAACCTGCGACCTCCATGCCTAGAGCCACAAACAAGCCAGTGTCCATTCGTTTCCTCAGCCCCGTTACTAGCCCAGATGCAAGCACCTTTAGTATCTAGTTAAATGAGCGCCGTACTTTTTCCTTTCTCACTCAGCCTGAACGATGGAAATGAGATGGCCCTGGTGACCCCAGGGCACTCCGCCTTTTACAGATCTTCTGGGTGAGAGGCCATCTCTCAAGCTGTCCACTGCAGCATCCCACCAGCCCAGGTTGTGTCTGTCCAAGCTGACTGGTGTGTGAGAGGGTAGAATGGACCCTCTAATTCATTTCCCATCAGGGACACCCACCACCAGGAAACACCTCAATCTACTCTTCTCCTCCCCTTTAAGAACTTCCACTTAAGTTCCCTCCCCTGCCGGGTTCAGAAAACAGACTGAGGACAAGCTCTGAAGGGACTCTAGGGAGTGTCTGAGGCTCCAAGTTCCAACCCTGGAAGCCCAAGCTCAGGCCGACTCAACACCTCACCTCACAGGTGACGGGGACAATGGGATTCCATATGTGATAAGTTTCTTAACCATGATCTAATACCCAATTTTTAAACTGCTGTTAGCAAAGTGGATTTTAGAAGTGTCTTATCCCTACTGTTTTTATGTTCTTCTTTATTACATGCAAATTTTAAATCAGATATGGTAGAAGATGAACAATATTAGTTTGCTAGGAGTGCCATAACAAAATGCCACAGACTGGGTGATTTAAACACCAGAAATTTATTTTCTCTCAGTTATGGAGGCTGGAAGTCCAAGATCAAGGTGTTGGCAGATTTGGTTTCCCCTGAGCCCTCTCTCCTTGGTTAGCAAGTCTCCACTTTCTTGCTGTGTCCTCACATTGTCATTCCTCTGCGTGTGCACATCCTAGTGTCCCAATTTGCGCTTCTTATAAGGACACCGGTTAGATTGGATTAGGACCCACCCATATAACCTCATTTAACCTTAATTACCTCTTTAAAGGCCCTGTCTCCAAACACAGTCACATTCTGAGATACTGGGGGTAGGGCTTTAACATACGAATTCGGGGTGGGGGGGGACACAATTCAGCCCATAACAGGGACCTTCATATTTCAGATAGCATCCAAATTCTTGCCAAGCTTTGCCTGAAAAGAAATGGAAACCCTGTTTTTAATTCACTGTTGATGCCATCGTGTAAAACTAACATTTCGTGAATATTGCAGTGATTAAAAAAAAAAGTAAATTGCAGTCACAAATCAATTCCTAATAAATCTCTTAAGGACCTTCAAAATTCAGATGCTCACAAGCCAGGTTTTCTCACCTGGCTAAAAAAAAAAAGAGGAGGGGGATGTTTTATCTGCCGTGTTTTTTGTTTTATTTTGTGTGGAGGAGGGGTTATTATGGTTGTTTTCCTCTTACAATATCTTTTGTCTGACACTTTCTTGATGGCTAAAACTGTTGCTATTGTTTCTAGTTATTGCATTCTTTGAGGAAACATTGCTCCTGTCCAGTTCTCTACAGGGCACCTTGCGAACTTGAAAAATATTAACTGGTAACAGTCTGCTCGTGAGTTGAACAGGCAGATGAGGAGGGAAACGTGTACATGAGGTCTTTCCTGTTGGACAAAATTTCCATGAAACGGAACCCCATGTTTGTTTCTTTGTTTATTTTTTCCTTTAATAAAAGTAATGGGGCAGTTCGGAGTGATCTGAGCATTGTGGATAAATGGGAAAATCACTGCTTCGGACCTCAATTCATTACACGAAAGCCATCCGAGAGTCTGTCTCCCGAGCTCCTGTGCCTGGTGTTTCAGCTGCTCAAGGGGAGACGATTCCCTGAAGGCTCTCTGGCCCTGGCCTGGCGGGAAGGATTCTCAGAGGCTGGAGACCCACCTGCGGGGCAGAGCTTCCCCCCGAGGGGCCTCCAAGGCATAATGAAATTCCTGTTTACTACAAACTGGATCGGAACTACAGCCCAGGGTGTTCCCTGTGCCCAGGCCTGGATGTGTGATTTTGGAAAGTCATATAAAAAGGAGAGACTTTTGATCAAATATGGTAAATAGAACATACACATATGTATCTCTTCTCCCATCTGAATCCTGACCGAAATGGCAATCAAGGACTTAAAAAGATGTAAACACACAAGTCAACAAGAACTGGGTGATAACAGCTATGAATGAGAACTGGCAAAACATTTTCGGGGGGAAAAAAGTAATCAAGAAATGGCACCTACCTGAGCAGAGAAGAGGCTCTAATAACCGAAGAATGTGGAAGTTCACTTACAGGACTTTGACAAGGCTGGGCACTTGGACACTGCAGATTCCTTGGGAGGTGGGGTAAGGCATGGGCTTGGGCAGAAGTACTGACTAAAAGTCTGTGTATGTAGTATTAATATTACACATGGCTGTGTTTGTCTCTCCCATCACCCTGCCCTAGCCACTAAGCATGGCCCGCCCCTGCTGGCCCCACCCAGTGTGTCCCCTGCTCTACCCTTTCCAGGAGGGTGAACATATATTCTTTGGAGAACTTGAACCAGAGATCTTCAGGCTCAGGTAACAACAGAACACTGGGCTGAAAACAAGGCACTCAGGTGGAAGTCCGAGTTCCCAGTGCCTTCCCTATCTCTGCTCCCAGGACACCAGTGTCCAGACTTACACCATCCAGGCAGGAGAATGAAAGACAATTTTCCAAAGAAACTGGCCTTAGGGACAAAATCCACCGAGACTCCATCTGAAATACTCTTCATCAAGTAAGCCAGCTCCTCTCCTGATGACACTGAGGCACAAGCCACCTCCATGCACCCAGAGACTCCTGTTAGCTTTGTATTATATCACTTCTTTTTAATTTTTTTTTATTAAGGGAGTACAAGTGTTTTTGTTACACGAATATCTTGTATAATGCTTAAGTCAGGCCTTTGGATGCACCCATCACTAGAATAGTGTTCATTGTACCCAACAAGTAAGTTTTTATCCCACACCCACCCTCCTGCCCTCCCCCATCCTTGGTTTCTCATGTCCTTTATATCACTTTATGCCTGTGTGTACCCACCTATTAGGTTATTAATTATGAAATGTCCGATTTCCTTAAGTACAAAATTTGACAGTTGATACCTCCGACATTCCACTTTGACACTTCTTGTTTTTTGTTCTTTGTGTTTTTCTGTTGTTTGGTTTTTTTTTAATTGTGAATGTACATCCTCATTCTTTCAAATGTATGTTTGGTTTGCGATTATCTTTCAAAGTTTTTTTTTTAGAGCGATTTTTGTGAAACCATGGATAAGTCAAAAATTCATGTTATTTTTGAATTTGAGTTCCTTTGTGGCACCAATGTAGTGCAGACAGCTCAAAATATCAATGAAGTGTTTGGGAAGAATGTGGCTAATGAACACATAGTATGTCAATGGTTTGAGAAGTTCCACTCTGGTGATTTTAATCTTGAAAATGAGCCACATGGGTGACCTGAGACCAAAGTGGATAATGATGAGCTGAAAGCTGTGGTGGAAGCGAATCCATCTCAACCTTCGCGTGAATTAGCAGCAAGGTTTGACATTACTATTCCAATCATATTGGACTATTTAAAACAAATGGGCAAGGTAAAGAAGCTGGATAGATGAGTTCCACATGAATTAAATGAGCATCAGAAGAGAAATCATCTCGAAGCTTGCCTTTCTTTACGGTCATGACATAAATGTGAACCACTTCTAAACTGTATTGTTACATGTGATAAAAAAAAAATGGATTCTTTTTGACAGTCTCAAGTATTTGGCACCATGGTTGAATAAAGATGGTGCCGAAACACAGTTCAAAACCAAATATTCATCAAAAAAAGCTAATGGTGTCTGTTTGGTGGTCCAGCACTGGTATTATCCACTGTGGCTTCATGAAACGTGGTTAATCGATTATAGTGGATGTCTACTGCAACCAATTAGATGAAGTGATGAGGATGCTTGTGATTAAGCAGCTGACATTGATCAATAGAGACAGGCCAATCCTCTTGCAGACCACATGTCACAAAAAACAACACTTCTCAAAGTACAGAAGCCTGACTTGAAAATTCTCTGTCATCCACTCTATTCACCAGACCTTGCACCAACTGACTACCACATCTTCCAGGCTTTGGACCACTTCTTGCAAGGAAAAATATTCAATTCTCAACAAGCTGTGAAAAATGCCTTTCGCCTATTTCATCGCCGCTTGCTCTCCGGGCTTCTTCACTGCTGGCATAAGCAAGCTACCATTAAGATGGGAAAACTATGTCAATAGTTTAGGCACATACTTTGATTAATTGTATTGCTTCTTTTTTGAGATATAATAAACTAAACTTTTGATTCAAAATCAGACATTTCATATTTAATGACCTAATATTAGCTCCCACTTATTAGTGAGAACATACGGTGTTTGGTTTTCCATTCCTGAGATATTTCACTTAGGATAAACATCACTCCTTAACTGTACATGGACATTTGGACATTATTCCTCCTATCACAGAGGGCAAGGAATAAAAATGGAATCAGTAGAACACTTGGAAGATAAGGTTGAATAACTCTCTTCAAAAAGTCAAAGAAATGGAATAAAAAGGAAGAAAAGAAAATCAGAGGACCAATCCAATGTGTCCAACACCTGGAATTTCAGAAAGACAAAATCAAGTAAATAAAAGGGCAGAAATAAACAAACAATTGATTTAATTTCCCAGAACTGAAAGACATGAGTTACCAAAGAGTGCCCAGCATAGTGTATGCTAAAATAAAAAAAATAAAAAAAAAGATGCCAAGGCAAATATCAATTTCAGAATACCAGAGTTAGGAATGGTCTTAAGAGAGGCAAGCCTATCACAGAGGACAAGGAATAAAAATAGAATCATGCCTCCTCCTAGCACCACTGAGGCCACATGACAATGTAGACTTGATATTCTGAGGAAAAAACAATTTTCAGTCTTCATCTATACCAAAGCAAGCTCTTAAGGAAATATGAAAGTAGAATAAAGAACTTCTCAAATAAACAAAGACTAAAGAAATATACCTCCTATATACCCTTTCTCAGGAAGCTAACTGGAGTTAGTGATTCCCCAAAATTCTTTCTCACTTAACAAGGTAAAACAAAATTGGAATCCAGGAAGGGAAAGAGGGGAAAAATAAATCCCAGCACAACAAGGAAGAGGACTCTCAAGACAACCATTCAATGAACCTGAGGAGCAACCAGTACAGATGGCAGGAGTTTGGAGAACTCCAGGGGAAAAGTCTTCAAGCTAGGAGTGGTGTCAGGTGGGAAAATTCTAGCTTATTTAATATCTGTAACTTGTGGAAAACTGTGTGAGGAACATTCACAAAGCTGTCAGAGGATTTGAGGAAAATGAGCGATAGGTTCAGAGAAAGTAAAGCAAATGACAAAAAAAAAAAAAAAGACAGTTATTAACTTCTGGAGAAGAAGTTGTACAAGAAACTAAAGGTAAATAAAGTACTTATTTGGCTCAGTAGTAAACAGTATTTACAGAATCAGACTAATGTAGACCTTCAGTGTGAACTATAAATATGAAACTGTTTTATAAATATGTTGAAAAGAAAGGGAGAAGGGACGAGAGTGACTAGAGAAAAGCTTCAGCAACATTATATGAAGTAAGTAGATAATATCTAAAATGGATAAATCAAGAATTAACAATATTAGCAAATTATTTGTAAAGGTGTAGGTACATAAGAGCTAAAAAAGAAGTAGTTGGCACTGGATAGAATGGTGGGTAGAAGTGGGACAGGGTGCTACTGTATTTGATATTCAGCCTTTTGGTGGTATTGAATTTTTAAAATTATGGTCACATAGATTACTTTAATAATAACTATAAAGAGAATACTATATAGATGAGTATATAGAAATAGATAAGAAAGGGAGAGAAAGACAGGAAAATGGATATGGAAGTGATGTTTAAATAAACAAGCAAGAAGCCTCTGTTGACGCTAGAAACCATGAGGGAAGACCTAGGCTGAGGTGCTATTTTGCCAGAAACGGAAGATGGGCATTGGGAAATCAGGCAGAAAGAAATTGCTTTTTATATTATGCAGGAAGGATTCTGGCTTGGACTGAGAGAAAAATAACATTGAAACTAAGGAAAATGTACTGACTTCTGAGAGAGTCCAGCAGAAATAAACCAGCAATCGTCATGAGCCAACTTCGAATTGCCCAACTGCAGGGGACATTCCCATCAAACTCAGGTGACTGGCGTTCCCTGGGGTTGTGCAGGTGTATGCACCAGCCCTGTGGGTAGACACAGATGCAGGGTCTAAGTTTTACTTCTTAAACTGTACCTCAACTCTTTTAAATTATATTTGGTCTTTGTTAATACCTGCCTGTCCATAACCATATCTGATAATTCTTCAGACCTTCATCAGTGAAGGTATGTTGACCTTGAGAATGGCATTGGTGCCTTAGTCTCAAGAAGATTTTCCTCTAGGAGAGATAAACCACAAGCCTCCAAAGGTGTATTCTTATGTCCTCAAGTAATTGTAATAGTAATAGTTATAGCAGAAGTGTCAGCAAAGCTGACAGCTAGGTTTAGTACTGGGTCTCCCAGCCATTCTCTAACAGAAGTGAGAGATCTCAGCAGATCACTTACATAACCTTACCTAAGCATCAGGATGTTTCTTGCGATGAGGAGTTGGGCTAAATAAACTGTATGGCCCATTTCAGCTCTTGAGCATTCTAAGAATGCTTAGCTATGTCGAAATTACACCTGCTGGAGGAACAGCGGCTGCCTCATGGACAGAAGTCCTCTGACCTGGCTGCTCTGTTGGGTTTCCCCCATAGGGTTAGGGTTAGGTGCCATTTTACAACATTTCACGTTCCGCTCCTAGGGTTTCCTCTTCATGCCACAGAAGCCACTCTACTGAATGTTCAACCAGTACCTCAAGTCAGGCCCAATTGGATTTCTCCTTGTGTGTCTTTTCTTCTGATTTTAGTAAATCCGTAGTGAAGAACTGTCATAATCCTCTATTGGTCACTTCTGGAACAAGTGTTTTGGTAGCGAATGTTGTCATGTGGCTGGATGCATGTCCCTCTTTGTTGTTTTATTTGAGTTGGCAGGTGGCTACAGAGACTTTCTGTAAAGTGAAGTCAGTATATAAGGCAATCTTTCATATAGTTGCTAAAAGAAGTGCTAGGTAGTGAAATATAAAATACATAGGGTTTGTAAGTTAGTCTTAAACTCAGGCTGCAATCTGTTTGGTCCACACACCCTCCACTGAGTTTATGGAAGCCCAGTTGTTATCGAAGCAGTGACTCTGCTGACAAGCAGGGCTGCCATTTCCACTTTTGTGGATCAGTAATCAGGATTTCTAATTCCAAGGGTTTGTTTTGTTCTTTTTCTTTTCAGCCTTATCTGTTTCACAATCTACACACAATGGCTGTTCCCTGAAAGTTAACAGTTTCTCATCTTCACCCTTTTCTCAGAATCTCAAATCCCTGGAACGTTTCTCCTTTATCTTTGGAGTCCTTCACACCCCTCCAAATACATCTAGACCCTCACCCCTCAAGAACACTTTCCCCAAACCTCACTGGCTGAAGAGTTGACTCCTCCTACCAAGTTCCAAGGGACTTACGCACTTTAGCTTCCGCAGCACACACAGACCTTCATGTCACTTCTTCCACCATCTTGAATCTTGCTTAGTGATTCCTCTGTCCCTGCTAATCTCACCAAATTATAAATGCCTTAAAGGCAGGGTATACATCTTCTACTTCTCAGTCCCTCCTAGCAGTTGGTACAGACCTCAATAAAAACTCCTTTTAATATTATTATTATTACTGAATAAGAAATGTTTCAACAAGAAACACTAGCATAGGTCACAATGGACATGAATAACACCTTAACTTTGCTTCAACTCTAGGGTGATTTTTGCTCAACATAAGTAGTCATCCAGGTTTGATGACCTTCGAAATCAGAAGCCCAGAGTTCTAGGGTTGGCCTGCTTGACCCTGGCACAGTATTGGCCAGAGAGGCAGTATGACAAAGGACACACAATGGAACTTTCTAGTTAACCGCATGGGATCTGGAGCTAGACTCCATTTTGAAACTTTGGGCAAGTTATTTCACCTCTTTGGGCCTTCATTTCTTCCTCTGTAAAATTGCTCTCTCTCCCCCCCAAAAAATGCCTTTTTGGCAGCTCTTAACCTCTTTTATGATTCTGTTATAGTTTACAATTCTTCCTTGATGGTAGAGTTCTGGACAGGACTCTGAATGGCAACCAAAGAGATAAATGCAAACCTCAGCTGGGCTGGCAAGACAACCTCCTAGACCTCCCAATTTGCAAGCTCCATATGAATGGTTTGGGTTCCTTGGCATAATAAAAATACTTCTAATAATAAATGTGAGGTTTCTACAGGAAGAGAACCATAACGGTGTGAGGGTTAAAGATAACTTATCTTGCACCAAGTGCTTCTGGCCAGCTTCTCCTCACCCCATGGGAATGAAATGGGGCAGACAAGCTACTCCTGGGAGAAACCCATCCCTTGAGCATTGTAAGGGTTAAGATTTGCACGTCGAATAACTTTTTCTCCTGGGGTTAAGATTTATATATTGAGCGATCATTCCTCTGAGGCCTGTGAGCTTCCCTGCACACTTGGTACTCAGTCAGGGAGAAGCGGAGGCCACTGAGGATGTGATCAGTCTGTTTGCAGGCTAGAGCTCTGTCACCAGGGGCCACTCTTACTGACTTCCATATCAGTGTAAGACAAGAGAAATGACACAAGATGATAGCTATGCACTCAAAAATCACAATATTAATCCAAGGGTCGTAAGAACCATTTGCTACCATAATATACATGACCATTCAGTTATTTGTTCAACTAGCCTAGAAAGCAACTTATATTTGGGAGATTGGGGACAAGGAAAGAGTGGGAAAGAGAGAGGTGCTTTCTCTCTCTCTCTCCCTCTCCCTCGTCTCTCTCTCTCTCTCTCTCTCTCTCATACGTGCGCACACACACACACACACACACACACACACACACATACAGAGTGAGTGAGGAAGGAGAGAGTGATAGAGGAGAGAGAAAAGAGAGAGGGAGAGAGAGAGAGAATGAGAATTTAAAGAACTAGAGCGGAGATAGAATACACCCTCGAAAGCTGCACACACCCGTGGCAAGCCATGCAGCAGCTGTGTCACGTGGAAGGGCTTTGATGGCTTTATGCTCCATCAAGACAGCAGACCTAGAGCTGCACTCTGCCTCTACCTGCTGCAACCCAGATCTGTCCTTAAGGTGCCCGCGAGGCTATGTTTTCTCGAACTGCCTTGGCAATTGAAAAGTCGTTGGTTGGGAAGTGGAGACGTTCACAGGTTCAGGCCTGAAGCTTGGTCCTTAAAATGAATTGGAAGCATCTGGCTGTTATGCTGTCTGTAGGTAATGATGCAGCCGTGTCGCACACCCAGATGTGATTCTACATTTCTGCAGCTGTTCTGGCGGGAGTTTCAACACCCAAAACATCTGCTGCTGGGACTCTGTGGTACAATTCTCACTCCATCTCTCCGGGTTCTTATTCTTTTCCCAGAAAATGTACTTTCTTTCCACTTGCTATTTTTCTATTTTCCAAAGGAGTATTCCCAGAAAAGGGATACCAACCAAATTCTATGTAACATGGAAGAGAAATTCATATCATCTTCAAAATTCACAGGCAAACAGAGGGTATGACACTAATTAGTTTTATGAGGTTTGATGAGATAGAATATAAGAACCAGGCAAAGAACGCATAAGTTTATTGCACATTTAGAAGAAATGGCTCTAATGAAGTCACTTCTCTATAGTAAACAAAATGGGCATTGTGTTTAACATTAACTTCTGTGTGTTAAACATAAAGGGAATACCTTTAAATTCGAAATGTTTATCTCCAGGATATGCATGCATCATCAAAGTGCATACATAAAGTTCTCTCGGTACTACACATTTAGCAGATAAAAGACCCTTTTAAACCATGACTCCTCAAACATTTTAGGTGATAATATAAATTCACATAATAGTTTTGAAAATCAACAGGAAATATCAAGATCATAAAATATCCATGCACTTTGATTCAGTAATTTCTGGGAATTTATCCTAAAGAGATTATCTTATGTATGGAAAAGACTTACGCATAAAGATGTTTATCATGGGATTAATTACAGTGAGAAATGGATGTGATCTATTGTCGCAAAATATGGAAATAGTTAAGTTAATATGGTGTCTCTACTTCCATAGGATACATGGAGAATCAATATGGGGGACTGAATTGTTCCAGCTGCTCAGGCAGCAATTAAAAAGATCTTTACTGAAGTTAATAATGACATGGGGAAATACTTCTGACATATATTAAGTGAAAAAGCAACATGCAAAGTTGTTTGTACGTTATGCTTAGGAATATATCAAAACTTGGCATTTGGAAAATGACCCAAAGTAATTGCTCCAAAACAATCATAGCTATTGTGTTTGAGCACTAGATTTATGGGCAATTTTCTTCTTTTCTCTATTTTCCTAATTATTTATGAAGTGGTTATATGACTGGAATCAGTAAAAAGACAAAGAAAAGTGGGTCCTTGCAGTATGGCCAAGACATGGAATCTGCCAAGGCAAGAGTGTTTGAAAAAAAAAAAAAGCAAACCCAATTGAGTCGCAGGTGTATTATCCAACAAAATCTGGAACTAGCAGAATTTATATAGAGGCCTGTTTTCTCACTACAACCACAGCTTTCTGCCTATTTCGTCCAGCATTTTAAGGAACCCAAAGTGAAATTAACCCAAGATTCTGACTTTCACCTGATACAGCTGGAAATCTAGAGACCAACTATGAAAAAACTAACCCAGCTTTGTATGACAGTTCATGAATTACTACATATGGGGAAATTTATTTTCCTTAATTTCTGTGATTGAAAAAGCTGGGAACAAGGGGCTTCTCTTTGGTTCCACCAGGTAACTTTTCCAAATCCCGCGAAACTTGGGAAGGGTGACTATAACTCTTGTGTCTCACTGTACCCAATGTCTTTGCCAATTTCATATTAAACCTGAAGGAGAACACAGACTCAAGCTAATATTGCTTGGGGCTGACTTTTTTCTTTTTAACCCTCCTCTCAAATTTTAAAATAGGACAATTGATTTTTTAATATCCAAAAATAAATTGCTATTTCTTAGCATTTTGGAGGACAGCTTTAATCTAGAAGGGGAAAGTGATGATTGAGTGATGATGAAGTGATTAATCTCAGGATGTCTCAAGGAAATGCCGACCCAGCATCCTGGTCCTCACGCACACCATTATAATTCTTTGATTTCCTGTCACCGCAGACAGTGTAAAAACTGAAAGTAAATAGGAGACATGGAAAATCAATGTGGGGTGCTGAATTGTTCCAGCTGCTGCAGCTCTGTTAATTACATCATATTTTTATGGAGACATTCAGCTCAGCCTTGCCAAGTGCCCGCATCTGGAGCCATCGCCTGCCATCCTGTTGGGGGAAGCTCCTCTCCCCAGGCATCTCGGTTAACTGCAAAAGGACAAGCTACCCTAGGAAAGCAGCTTGTACAGACCAACTCTCTGAGGCGACATCCGGATGATCATCGTGCCTTCCGTTACCATAGAGATAAGAGGTACTGGGAGCTGGAGAGGGGCCACTCCAGTGCAGGAGGCAGGTTAGTCAGTATGCACAGTGTGAACCTAAGGAAAATGAAAGTCTGTTCGACTTGCACGGCCAGGCCTTGGTGGGCTAAGTGGGAGAGAGCCAAGAAGAGATGAGAGACTGCAGGGAGCAGGCAGAGAGGAGCTACGAGAGGACAGGGCTTAAAGCTTTGTGAAGTGCCAGGCCCCAGGGAGCCACAACGAATTTCCAAGACAAAGTCCTCTGAGCACCTACTCTCTTGCCAAGACAATAAAATGAGCTCTCTCCCAGAGCTAGCACAAACTTCCTGGCTTGTTTCAAGAAAGGCCCCTCCACGTTTCCTTGTAATTTAGACCCTCCCAGAGTCCTTTCTGGTTTCCCTTCATCCTCTCCATCCCATTTTCTTGCCTTTTTCTTCTCTTGCATCCTTCCATAACTTTTCACTGAGTCCCCATTTTCTTTTCAGCTTTACGGTGGTCCTAGGGCCAGCTTCCTCATCCAGGCATCTTTATCTCACCACAATTCATTCTCTTTCCTCTTTATTTTTCTCTCTACACACCTCCTTCCCTCATTTACTTCTTGCTATTTTGTTCTCATTGTTGCTTCTTGCACAAATAGCTAGGATGAAAGAAAACTCCAGTGTTATCAAAGACACTTTGAGACACTTCCTAATGTCCAGTCCCTGTGGCTCACCTCCCCGCCAGTGACAGGGTCTGTTTTAGACACCGTCTTGGCCCAGGCCTGCGATTTTCAAATCCTACTTTCTTCAGAGAAAGTTCAAAGGCTCCATTTCGAATGTATGATACATATCTCATATTCTCTCCCCAGATCTGAAAAAAAACCTTATACCTTTTAATGTAAAGTAAATGTACATTACATGAAATGTACACACATGTAATATGTATTACGTAAATGTAAAACATGGACATGGGCATTACACTACATTTTTAATATAAATTCAATATAAATTGTAAGTTGAAAAGCTTACAAGTTTTAACACATAGTGAACTTGTGCCAACTAAGTAAATCATTTCGTGCAGATTTGGGGATAAAGGTTCCCCTAGTTTCTAGGAACTGTATCGTGGAGTAGGAATGTTGTAGGGCTGCACGGTGTTTGCATTAATTCGGGCCTGTGCATAACTGTTCATGTAAAATTGTATGAAAGCACACCATTAAAGCACATGAGGGAAGGGCTCTATTCAATGCCAGCAAGGGTTCCTGCCTCTGCTTGGGGCCTTCTCTTTTTGCAGGGTAATTGCATTAGTGCATTAGTAAGCCAGGTTGTACCACGTCGGAGATGGTTTTAGCTCTTGTTTTAATGTCCTGGTTTCTTCCTTCAGTGTTTTCAATGAGAGGAATTTGAGCACTTACTAAACATCATGAGTGATACAAATTTCCTGCTGCTCCTCATGCAAGAGTCCAGGTCAGTTTGATTAAGGGGGTCCCCTAGAATTGCAAAGCCAGCTGTCAACAAACCGTGACAATTTATAGCTATTTATCTGAGCAAACCTGCTCATCCCAGAAGCTGATCTAAGGCTGGAGCCATTATCTGTAAACCCTGATTTCTCGTTTTTGTGTTCATTCAAACAGCTTCATTTTCATAATTTACCAACTTTATAAAGATAATTGCTATAAAATTGACATAAATGTACACTAATGAATTCTCATTTAATTGGGTGTATATATTGGAGTTTTCATTTAGATTTTATTTGAAAAGAAATGCTTTGCTACTAAAAAAAAAATAGCTGAGAACCACCGGTTCCACCACTGCTCCTGGTCCCCTGCTTCCCTGTCTCAGAGGAACTCATCCTGCCTCCCCACTGACAAGTCCCGCTTTTCCAGGCTGTTCTCTGCTCCTTTGTCTCCTCATTTCAAACTTGATCCCTGCGTCTTTCCCTGAAAGTCTGGCCATTCTGCTGTCACCTGATACAGTCACACTAAGGTGGTCATATCTGAAGATGACTGAAGGGGTGACCACTCCACTGGGGGTGTGTGTGGCAGATTTACATCTTACCCAGAACACCTCAAGTCTTAGTGAACTAACGTAAAGAAACAAATCATCCACAGAGAAATTTTAGGCACCTTTACATTCAGAAGAGCCTATCAGAGACAACCCATGGTCAATCACATACCCTTTCAAAGTGTTTCCCAAGCTATCGTCCAAGGACACTAGCATCAGAACCTTGTGAAGTCCTTACTAAAAAGCCAGATTCCGGCTGGGTGTGGTGGCTCATGCCTGTAATCCTAGCACTCTGAGAGCCTGAGGTGGGAGAATCACTTGAGCTCAGGAGTTCGAGATCAGCCTGAGCAAGTGCGAGACCCCATCTCTACTAAATGAAAAATAGAAAGAAATTAGCTGGACAAGTAAAAATACATAGAAAAAATTAGCCAGGCATGGTGGTGCATGCCTGTAGTCCCAGCTACTCAGGAGGCTAAGGCAGTGGGATCACTTGAGCCCAGGAGTTTGAGGTTGCTGTGAGCTAGGCTGACACCACGGCACTCTGGACAAGGCAACAGAGTGAGACTCTGTCTCAAAAAAAAAAAAAAAAAAAAAAATAGAAAGGCAGATCCCAGGGACCTAATCCAAACTCTCCTGAGGCTTAGACCTGGAGCTGCCTGTTTAGCAAGCTCCACAAATAACTCTGCACATTGAAGTTCAAGGGTCTCTGCCACCATCTTCCGCACATTGGTGTAGAAGGCCAGGGTGGAGTAGGGGACGCTGCCTCTGCCTCTGGGGAAAGATACGGATCCCAGGCATGCTGGGAAGAGAAGTTCACAAGCAAGAGGACTAATACAAAGAGAAAGGACATAATACCTAATGAGCATTTCAAAAAGGAAAAGAAAAATAATTCAAGTTTCTTTTCTCCAGCTCCAAATGAATCAATCAGCAGCGGTGGCAGAACAGAAGCAATTGGGGACGTCTGAATCTCAGAGCCAGCCCAGCCTCTGTTACATCCTGGAGGGAATGTCTGCAGGAGGGGAGGGCCGTGCAGGGCAGTAAATGGAGATAAAGCCATCGGCCATGGGGCCAGGTGTAGGTACCAACCCTGCTCTGTCTGCCCACCTGGAAAGGGTTGCTGGGATGCGCTTCCTTTTCAACACTTCTCCCAGACAGGCCCAGAATTCCTGAAAGGCCCAGGCAGAGAGCACTTGGGCAGAACAAGCAGGGTCCCTGCCCTGACACCTCCTCAAGTCTGTCGTTTGCACCTCTCTTCTTCCTTAATAAAAATCCTCCATACACTCCAAAAGAGTAACTAGGACACTTCGTTTTTATTCCACATGCATCTCATTTGTCTTCAGTAGGTTCTTCCATAATCTCATCATTATTGCTATGGCCCTCGGAGGACAGCTGACTTGCATTAATCAGCCGAACCCCTCATCGCTCACCAGATTCTTTACACTTTTACCATGCCCTGGGGCATCCTAACTTACTTGAAAAATTAATAAACCTCCCCCCTCTTATCTTACCTTATTAATGTCTGTCTTTGTAACCCATTATCCCTGCATATCATCAGAGATCACTGGAGGGTGCAGTGATCACCAGCTTGCTCCCCTAATTCTATCCTAAAACTGGAACATCACCCCCCTGCCCCGAATGGCCAGAAAGAAAACGGCCTTCATGGGCCAGTGTGGTGTTTGTTTACCAGCTCAGATGGCACCGTGGACCACAGGCAGGAGAATTCTTAGGCTTCAACTGAAGGCTATTAAGGCCCATTAAGTTGTTCTCTCCTCCTCCACAACCCTCTCCCCCTGTCTTGTGCACCCTAGTAAATCTGACTCATTAGCTTTAGATGTTTTGAAATACTGGTACATTAATCACTTGTGTTTGCACACTGTTTATGTGGGTTGTTGGTCATGGTCTGTAGTTATACTGGCTGTCTCCCTTGCTTACTTAAAGGTACAATCCAATTGAAAATAAAGATTTTTGCAGGTTTGCTCATTACGCACGGTGTCGGCAGCTGGTGAGTGTCTTTTGCAATTCATCAGAGGCCTCCCAGACCACCTGCTCTCAGCATCCTGCAAACAGCTGTCTCCGGGTAAGTATCATAAGCTATTACCTTACACAACAAATAAATAAATAAATGGATGGATGGGTAGACAGATACATAAATAAATAAATAAATTGAATTGTTGGCCATGAGTCATTGCTTCTTGAAGGGAAAAGTCCATTTCTACAAAGGGGAAGAAATTGTGTCTAACCCAAACCTTTGTGGTTCTATTTAAATGAAAAAAAGAAGGGAGGGAGGTGAAACTCCCAAAACTTCAAGCGTAAATATTTTGTCATTTGATTTACAAGGCAGTCAGGAAAAGAATGCTGTGACAGTCTGGCAGTGTGGTTGGGTACAGAACGTGTGAGGAGGGAGGATTAAATTTAATTTAATTGCCTGCTGGGTTTTTTTTCTTCCCCCCCCCCCCCCGAAAACACCATCGGGAAGCTTTGTGGAGCTTCAGCTAAGGCCACCAGATGTCCCAGGATTAAGATGCCAATCCCTGTTTCCAAGGTTGTCACCATCTTAGATTTTTCTTTGTGGCTTTTGCCCCAGTTTGGGTCCCTGAGAATGACCCTCCGGGTGGCTGTGCCCTGCCCCAGTCCCTGGAGAAAGGCGGGGGCTGGTGAGAATGGGAGCCCAATGCTAGTCATGCGGCCGTGGCACGTGGAAGGAAGAAGAACATGGTTAGAGAGTAGACAAGTCCTCGGCTGCATTGTGGCAGAACATGATAAAACAGAAACTAAAACCCAGCTGGAAGTCTGGGGAAATGGGTGCCCAGAGAGGGTCATTTTGATGATTTCTAAAGATCATCACAGACAGTGGAGACTTCTCCAAGGTCTACTTGGAAGCTTCTTATAATTTGGAGCTGGGTCTTGTAAACGTCACCCAGTATAGCTCTGATCCCTGTTAAAGAGAAAATGACTCATGGCACCTGTTGGAATGGCAAGGCAGGTGTTATTCAAGTGGGGCTGATACAATGGGGTTGGGTAGTAGAGGAGAGAGATCGGGCCCAACTCTGTATACAAGGACAAGTGGGAATTTATAGCCAAGGAGCAGGGTCGGGGTCAGAGGATGGAAAATTACTAAGAGGAAACCTCAGGGGTATGAAGGATTCTGCCAAAACTGACCTAACGGGATGGTTGCTCCCGACGGGCCAAGGTGACCAGACATCACCTGGAGGGTGGCGGAGGATGAGGAACCTGATCTGATATCGAGGGTGATCAGATATCAAGGATGGGGGATTCTTTCTAACCTAACTTAGCAGGATTCTTGCTAAAATTGGTCACTACATGGAATTGGCTGAATACAGAAGTCCAAAAGTCAGGGCCTGGTTGAATTCAGAACAGGCTGATTAGAGACTAGTCAACCAGAGAATCTTTGTCATCCCATAGAATGATTTACTCTGGTCTGCATGGATTGGTCAAAATTTAGCTATGTCTTGTTACCTTGTCCTCGTAAACTGGCAGGGAATTCTGGCATGGGATAGGTACTTACCTGACTTGCTGTTTATGAGCTTCGTCAATCACATGCCTGAATGAAGAAATTGTTATTTTTATCTTACGGCTGGTTAACTTCTAATAATTTTTGCTGCTTTCTTTTTGCCAGTGTTTTCTTTATTTTTTATGAAGAGTATTTATGGGTAGAGTTTATATGGGAAAATATGTTATATTTTACCAAATGGAAAGTTGGAAAATAAAAATAAATCTATATTCCTAAATTTTTCTTACTCTAATTCTTCACAAACCTGGCTCTTAAGAACTCAGCTCCTCCGTGCAGCTGAGAACCAGCAGCATCGACATCAATACGGACTCCCAGAATCAGAATCTACATTTTAACATTTAAGATCCCCAGGTGACTTGTTTGCACATTAGGTTGACAAGCTCCTTGCCCTCTTCTGTGCCCTTGATTCTTTTAGGTCAAAAGTATCTGATGGAGATTGCCGGCAGCCACATCAATACTAAGGTGATCATAAGAATTTGAATAAGACAATGCAAGCCGAGCACTTTCCTCCCCAGTTCTTTGGAGAGGCAGCACAAAGTGGTAGAAAAGAAAGAACAAACTTGGAGTCAGAAAAATCTGGATTGACTTTCTGACTCTGAAACTTAGTAGAAACCTGACTTTGAGCTAGTCACTCCTCTGAGGCTGCATTTCCTCATTTGAGAAGGGAGAGAACAGCAACTCCGATGCCTACCTTCAGGGCAGTTTCAGAAATAAAGGAGATCCTTTATGTCTAATCACATGCTAAGCTCTAAAAAGTGTTACACGTGTACAATTAAATTGTAGTAGTACTAGGAGTAAGTGGCAGGGATCTTGGAGCTGGATTGCTCACCAGCTGGATGAGAATGAGGACCCACCGGGTGGTAGGTGGAGCAGAGACAGGCCTGGCACGCCACAGTGCTGCAGCTGTCCCCGTGTTCACTGGTGGAAGCGGATGCACCGGCTGGAGCAATATCCCTGGCCATTTATATATGGGATTTGATAAGAACTGAGTTGCTGTTGCTGAGGGCCATTGATTTATTGAAGAGAGATTATGACTAGCACAGAATGATTATTCAATAATTCAAGTAAACTTATGGAAGCCAGAGGGCCTTCTAGGCAACATTTAAGGAAATGCTGGTCTCAGGTAGCCAGTGGACAGACAGACAGGCTCCTTAGGTGATTGCTAGACTAGCAGAGCTTCAGAGAAATTTGATAATCTCAGCATTGGAAAGTTTTTAATGCTGAGATCAAGGCACTAATAGGAAAATCATAGGACCCTGAGACCTGGAATGAAGATATCTGAGTAGTGCAGTTGAGAATTCCTAGTTCCCAGATTCCCCTGGGCCCCCTGGGCTTGCAGAAGAGGCCCACTCCCCTTTGTTAGAATGGTGCCCTGCAACTTGCCTGAAGATCATTCAGAGGCCTCACCTGAAGCAGGTATTTGTTTTAGTGGGTCAGAGGTCCCCAAGTTTGATTTTTCACTAGGAGGACTCACAAGAATAAAGAGTATGGTCATACTCGCAGCTGTAATCTATTACAACAAAAGGATACAAAGCGAAATCAGCAAAGGGAAAATATACATGGAGTAAAATCCTGGGGAAACCAGGTGCAAGCTTCCAAGGATCCTTTCCCAAAGAAGGACACTCAAGAAGAGTGTCCCAAAGAAGAAACAGGACATGCCTAATTCTTCCAGCAACCAGTGCGACAAAATGTGGGAAATGTTGCCAAGCAGGGAAGCTCACCAGAGACTCAGTGCCCAGGGTCATAATTGGAGATTGGTCACATAGGCAGCCTCTACCTGGCTCATACCAAAATTCCAGACTCCCAGAAAGAAACCATGTTGCTTCATAAAACATATTGTTTCTACAGTTTTGGCACAGTGAGCCACTTTATCCATTCCAGAATGGTAGGAACCTTCCCAAAACCCAAGTTTCCAAATGCTAGTCAAGGGCCAACCTTATAAGCAGGGCTATCAAAGAATAATATCCAGGCCTGCCATGTTAACTCTTTTCCACACTATCAGTTGTAACTTTTGTGTAACAAATCATCCCAAGACTTAATGGCTTAAAACAACAAATATCTATTTGCTCACAATTCCATGGGTTAGCATGTGTGGCTGGGCTGAGCTGGAGCGGTTTGTCTGCACCCCATGTGCTGTTGGCAGGGTTCTCTCCTGAGCTTGCAGTCAGCTCGTCATTGGCTGGGCTTGACTTGTACTCATAGGCCTCCTCGCACATCTGGCAGCTGGCTGAGGCTGCTGCTCAGGACATCTCTGTTTTCCTCCATGTGGTCTCCACATGGCAAAGGTCATGGCATGGCCATTGGGTTCCAAAAGGGAGAAAATAAAAGTTGCATGATTTTTTGAGGCCTCAGTTGGCAAATCTCACAATGTCACTTCTAGCTCTCCTCTATCAGTCAAAGCAAGTTATAGGATCAGCTCAGTTTCAATGGGGTAGAGAAATAGCCTCTGATGGGGGCAATGACAACGAAGTACACAAGGAATGGTGCCATATTTTGCAAATTACAACAGTGCTTGTGCCAGTCATCAGTGCATTGCCTCTCAGCTCTGATCTATTTTCCTTTGCTCTGTCTTGTGACCCTAGATCTAGACTTTATAGCCATTCCTGTCTTGTCCCACAGTGCGGTATCTTTATTAATAAAGGACACCAGGATGACGCTGCAAGGCCATACCCAGAGGAAGGAGCTTTTCTTACTGGTTCCATTGTGTCATTTTTTTTTTTTTTGTCTTTTTTTTTTTTTTTTTTTTTGTCCTGGCTATCAGCAGATCAGCATGCTGGAGACCTTTAATACTCACCTTACCAGCTCTTGTGGACCAGTTCCAGCCTCCCTGTACCTTCTGGCAATTTTCTCCACCACCCAGTGGGCTGCTTCCTATAGACCAGTTCCATCTGTGCCTTCCCATAAGTTTCTTCACCACCAACACATAGTGTGTTCCCATGGCAACTGCACCCTCTCCAAGGAGGTCTGGATCTCAGCCTCAAGCAAAGAGGATGGAGGAGATATCGCTCCTAAGTTCTTAGTCCCTTCCTTATTCACTCTCCCTCAGCCCTAGCAGTAGGAGCTGCTTTCCACATGTGCTATATTTGCATTCCTTTGAATCCTCTTTTACCCCTTTTTATAGTTAAATACATTTTACTACTTAATATTTCTTTGGATTAAGTTTTTTCTGTTCAAATTACTGGAGTGTTTTCTGTCTTTCGATTGGACCCTGATTGATGCCACACCTTCAAAGACAGTGCTTGCCACCACTGCCTCTAAGAAATAGACAAATACCAAGGTTAATTTCAGCTCACCTTCACTGGGGTTGTACAGAGTCTACCAAGAGGATAGGGACTATACCCCAAAAGGAGCTGCAAGCTCTAGCCAACATGTGCCGGCAGGAGTTAGGAAAGTGTGCATGGGAATTGATACTGAAAGGCAGGGCCATGGGACATAAAGCTGGACAAAGGAGAGTTAATCAGTGTGGGAGCACTCTCCCATGATACACAAGTCTGGGCAAATACCCCAGGGACAGTATTAAAACACTGCTAGAGTGGCTCTTAGACACTTAGAAAATATGGATGGCCCATCTGAATGGCCCAGTGAATTAGAAATGCCAAAATTGATATGGCAAATGGTCTGGAAAGGGAATACAAGGCTCATAGAACTGGTTTTGCCAAGAGAGGATATGCCAGGTAAGTCCCTGCCAGGCAGAAGTGTGTTACAGGAGGGCCCAGAAGACACTCTTTTACAAAAGGGGTAAGAGAAACATTCATAAGAGGGGCACTGGCATTGCTGAGAAGTTTCATAATGGCTGTCCTTTGTAGGCCAAGGCTGAGAGGAGGAAGCCCCACTGCAGAACTGAGCTCGTTGAAAGTGATGGAAATATTGAAATAACATAGGCCTGGTGGCAGCACCTTTCCATTAAAAGGAAGGTGGGCAAAATTATCACAATGAAAAGTTAGGTCCAAATGGCAGCAAGGACCCTCAGAGAGCTCTAGAGATGGTAAAAAGAATGTGGTCTCCCTGGGCAAGACTGAGGGACAGCCATCAAGGGCATTACACAAATAATCCAACCTAAAGAAACCAAGAATGGATGATCAAGAGTCTGCAGACAGCTGCCCAAATAAAAAGTCATGATAGTTTAACAAGCTTCCAGACCTGAGCCAGCTTTCAGTTCTAGAATGACTGAAGGAGAAGCCAGGCTCCCATGACAAAAGACTTTGCATACCACAGCAATCACATTCAGCAGTAATTCTGCCAGTTCCTCTCCAAAGTGATCTGCAGTCATTTACTTGGGTAACTGTCCAGTGGAAAAATAGGAACAACAAAAGGTACAAGGATTTAAGGATAAGTTGACTTTGATTCCCGGGGACCCAAAGTACCATCATGCCCTGTCATCAGAATAGGGGAGTATGGAACTTAGTCATGACCTGCATCCTGCTCACTATGGCTCCACTGTATCCATGGGTCCATCCAGTGATGGTTTCCCTTTACTGCACTCAAAACTTATAAAGATTATTGGACCCGGGGTCTGAATTGACTTTGACATCAGGGACCCAAAGCCCCATTGTGTCCCCATTATAATAGGGTAATAGGAAGGCAGATAATGACCCAGGTCCGGTCCACTACGGGTCTGCTGGGTCCAGTGCATCCATCCAGTAATCATTTTCCTATATCCAGATGTATCATTGTAATGGACCATGTGTGATAAATGACAGAATTGTTACATCAGGTTCTTGCTCTGTGGAGCAAGAGCTACCGTAGTGGGGAATGCCAAGTGGAAGCTTCTGAAATGTCCCTTCTGCCCAGCACCCAAGACAGTAAATGTAAAACAATACCATATCCCAGAGGAATTGGCAAAATTTGGCACCATCATCAAAATTTTAAAGAATGCAAGTTTGGTGGTGGCCATGATATCCCCTTTTAATTCACCTCTGGAGCCCCTATGAAAACTCTCTTGATCGTGGTGGGATGACAGTGGACTACCACCAGTGGTGTGCTGGTAAACATTTAACAACAGTTTCTCCAGGGCTTAGGGGAGGTTTGTTATGTAGCATTTGCCCATTTCCAGGGTATAATGCTCCCACCATAGGTTTAACAACCAGTTCACAAGTCTCCTGAAAATTTGACAGTTGGCTCTCACAGGCCAGCATAGACCTGCTTCAGCACACAAACTGGCACAGTCTTAACCCAGTAGAAGTCTCAGTGTGGTTAAGCAGCTACTGGGCCAGATGTGGTATCTTTGCTAGGACAAATGGCTTGAATGTAGCCCCTCCAAAATTCAGGTGTTGCCAATCTGACAGTATTAAGAGATGGGGCCTTTAAGGGGTAATTAGGCCATGGGGGCACCTCCCTGGTGAATGGGATTAGGTCCTCACAAAACAGGCCTCACAACCCATTTGGCCAGCTCGCCTGTCTGCCTTGTGAGGATGCAGCATCCCTTCCCTCCAGAGGATGCGGCAATAAGGCACCATCTCGAAAGCAGGGAACAGACTTCACAGGACAATTGATCCTGACAATGCCTTTACTTTGCAGCCTCCAGAACTGTGAGAAAATAAAGTTCTATTCTTTATAAATTACCCACTCTGTGGTATACTGTTACAACAACACAAAACAGACTAAGACAACAAACTTCACCATAACCACAACTATCGAGTTGGTTAACTTTTCATTTCCATTCCCATCAGAAAGAAGGATCAGAAAGCTATTCACATTCACATGGGATGGTTAACAGTATATGGTTATAATCTTCCCCAAGGGCCTCATTAACTCTGTTAACTCCCCTCCAGACCTCTGCCGTAATATGGTCCAAAGAGACTTGGATGATTTAGACATTTCATAGAATATCATATTCTATCATATTGTCTACAATATCAATGACATCTTGTTAATCAGATTGGATTTACAAAAAGTGGCAAATGCTTCAGAGTATCTTGGTAAGAGACATGAGCTCCAAAGGTGGAAGATAAGCCTTTGTGTCAATGAAGTTTTAGGGATCAAACAGACTGGAGCATGTTAGAACATCCCTTCAAACACAAAAGTCAAAGTGTTGTATCTTATACCTTTTTAAAATTATCATTATGCAAGTGCAATCGGCACTGCAACATGGGCCAGAAGATACATCAGAGTATCTTTGAGATTAAAAAGAAACCAGCATGGAAAGTTTGTGACACAATATCCTACTGGGAACTACCTTGTCCAAGGTTACTCTCCCACCCATCAGGCGACAGACCAAATCCTATGAATAGCTGATGTAAGGGCATAAAGGTTTAGCCCTTGCTTCAATTTGGGACAATTCTGAAGAGCCCTTGGCCCCATCCCAGAAATTCCCCTCCAGAGTTCCATGGAAAATCAACTGAGGCCTCGGTTGCAAATGCGTCACAGGTCAGCCCCTCCTCTACCCATAGCTGCCCTCCTCACTTCTGTATAGATGCATCTCGGGAGCACTCCCCAATAAACCATCTGCATGCAACTTTCCATCTCAGACTCTGTTTCCAAGGGACCCAATATAAATCAGCATCCAATGGACCTCTGAAAGTCACTCTCTATTTGCTTCTCTCTTTATGTCTTCTTATCAGTGTTGTTGTTACTGTTCAAAGCTTCCTTGTAAGATTTCTTCTGAAGGGAAAAAATGGCAAAAGCAGAATCGGTCAGTGTCTCGCCCTTGGAGGGACTTCCCAAGTTCATTGCCTTGTAACAAACCATTGCCTGCTAAGCTTGATCTGAAGTTTAGACTTTGCTACCAAGTCCAGATGGCAAATATGTGGTCTTTTCACATGCTACTGGCAGTGCCTTCTAGCATAATTTTAAGAAGTGTTCTAAGGTCATATTCATAAGAAAATGAATGCAATCAATGAATCAGAATTATTTAATCAACTAAATCAATCAATTAATGAAATAATCAACTAAATAAATAAATTTAATCAATTAATGATGTCAGCCCTGAGTAAGAAGTAAGAAATAGCGGTTTCATGTGTGACATATGTTTGCAGACCTGTTCTGGAAATTATATGAGGCTAAGTACTAGGAATGGAAATAAGCAGGAAAAAATACTGGGGTAAACCCCATAACTACTACAGAATTGGGTATTCTGGGGAGAAAGATGGACCGTTTTACTGGAGCAGAGCTCCTGGGTTAGAAGCAAGGCAAAACAGTTCTTCCCACAAAAGAGATGGTGCCACAAGTACTCAATCCATGTGACCGTCAGACTGGGGAGGCATGTGCCTCCTTGATCCCAAGGGCATTGCCCAGGTCTCTCTAGAATCCAGGTACAACTGGGACACCAGACATAGTATTCTTCTGTGACTGTGGGAACTTAAGACTTCCCAGGAGCAGCAAGGTTCACAGCATTGGCTACAGGAATCACAAAGAGAGGAAAATCAGTCCTGCTGATTTGATCCAAAGGAATCAACTGAAACTGAAAGCACTTAGGACTATTTGAAAATCCAAAAAGATGACTATTATAAAGTAAATGTATAAAAGTCTGTACATTCCCAAACAAGCTATAAAATATAATATAAAAACCAGATCTCACTCACACTATATACGCATATATGTGCTTGGGAGGGTATGTATAGTTTGGAAAATAAGTCAGCAAAAAATCTATACATCTGCAGAACATCTATGGGAGGAGAAGCCCTTGCTAGGCTTGACCTGTTACCCTCAGATCAATCCCTCACTCTTCCTCTGCTCTGGTCTTAGTACAAAGGGCTGACAGCTCCAGGCACCAGTAATGCCATCTCTTGCCCGACCCTCTGGCCTAGGATGAGGGGATTCCCACTGCTGCTCAGTCTGAGGTGTCACACTGGCCCCTGACAGCCTCCTCAACTTGCTCACCATCCACGTAACCAATTCCCAGCAGTCAGTTCCCTCTGTTCAAAATATTCAAGTGGTTTTTCTTTCCTGCTTAGATGCTAATTATTCCAAAAACAAAAACAAATTTACTGAAGGATAAAAAGAAGATTTAGTTATCGGAAAGACCAGTTTCCTGGCTGCCCTCCGCACACCGCTCCCCTTCGTCTGCACCCTCCTCCTCAGGCAGCTCCATGGCTGAACCAGAAACATAAACACTGACCATCCAGGCCTCCAGGTCAAGATGGATGTGGAGGATCCAAACAATCGCCAGGTAAAGAGTAGAGTGAAACGCTACAAACTACATGTTCAGAATGCATAGATAGCTAGGATAGAAATGTCCCTATTCAAAGACAATCAACATGATACCTAAACAATAGTTCTGTAACGACAGCAAAAACAAGAAGGAGAAAATAGTGAATAATGAATTAGGAACAGTTTAACATTATTTTTTTTCCAGTATGCTCAGAAATTTTATTTTATTTGTTTTTTATTTCAAAATATTATGCAGGTACAAACACTTTGGTTATATAGATTGCCTATGCACCACCCGAGTCAGAGCTATAAGCATGCCCATCCCCCAGACAGTGTGCATCACACCCATTAGGTGTGAATTTACCCATCCCTTCCTCCCCCTTCTCACCTGCCCAACACCCAATGAATGTTACTTCCATATGTGCGCATAAGTGTTGGTCAGTTAGTACCAATTGAATGGTGAGTACAGACATAGGAACACTCATACACTGCTGGTGGGACTGCAAATTAGTACAACCTCTATGGAAATTAATATGGAAATATGTCAAAGAACTAAAAGTAGAACAACCATTTGATCCAGCAATCCCAAAGGAAAAAAAAACATTGTATAATAAACACATCTGTACTCGGATGCTCATAGCAGCTCAATTTATAATTGCAAAAATGTGGAAACAACCCAAGTGCCCATCAATACATGAGTGGGTTAATAAAATGTGGTATATATATGTACCAGGGAGTACTACTCAGCCATAAAAAACAATGGTGAATTAGCACTTCCTGTATTATCCTGGATGGAGCTGGAGCCCATTCTTCTAAGTGAAGCATCACAAGAATAGATCATTATTTAGTCTAAGAAACCAAAGAAGTTTTTAGACAATAGCTATTTGGTGTTCCCAAAATAATCAAAGAAATGACATGAAAGATGATAGAATAAAATATAGTGGAATGAAAAGGGAATTAGAAGAGTAAGTAAAGAGTATTTGAGACAAACAATAGCATAGAATTTAAGACGATATGAGAAGCCGAATTAAATCTATAGAATTAGGATGGCATAGAGCATAGGTTTGCAAAAATCACCCAGAACAAATGGGAAAAGAATTAAAAAGCTGAAAGCAATTGGATGTATTGTTGATGTGCCAATCAATAATGGAATCTAATACTATATAAATAACTCTTATGCCTGAAGGAAATTTAAAAAGTAACAAACAACATTTAAATTCATGATAGAGGAAAATCTTTGTGAAATGAAGTGAGAAAGAAAACTTTTAATCTGAGGAATGCATGCCCCCTTTAATAGTCAGCCCCAGAGAGGCACTGAAATGTGACAGCAGTCTAAGTCTCACTCCCCCTGGAGCTCAATAATTACCTCCTGAGGCCACTTGCTACCTGGGCTCTGGCCTACCTGATGCAAAGTAGCCATAAAATGCCATTCTCTGGGCACCATAACTCACACCCTTTAGTTTAACAGTGTGCGGCCAATTACTAACCAATGTTATTTCTGTAAACCAGTGAGAATTCCTACCAAAAAACTTTGTATCAGCCCCACTCCTTGTCCTCGTTTGCCTTTAAAAACCCGCTCGTGGCCTGGCGCGGTGGCTCACGCCTGTAATCCTAGCTCTCTGGGAGGCTGAGGCGGGCGGATTGTTTGAGCTCAGGAGTTCAAAACCAGCCTGAGCAAGAGCGAGACCCCGTCTCTACTAAAAATAGAAAGAAATTAATTGGACAACTAAAAATATACAGAAAAAATCAGCCGGGCATGGTGGCGCATGCCTGTAGTCCCAGCTACTTGGGAGGCTGAGGCAGAAGGACTGCTTGAGCCCAGGAGTTTGAGGTTGCTGTGAGCTAGGATGATGCCACGGCACTCTAGCCCGGGCAACACAGTGAGACTGTGTCTCAAAAAAGAAATAAAAAATAAAAACCTGCTCGTAATGAAGGCAGTTGAGGGGGGGCGGTGCCCTCCCCTAAACAACCTGGAAGTATGTCCTGGGTTGCAGTCCTCAGTCTTGGCCCAAATAAACTCTCTATATTAACTTTGCCTTCATTTTTTTCTTTAGGTCAAAAGAAGGAAGATTTGTTGTTATCTAGAGCTCAGAGGGCTCACTCTACATCAGCAAAAATCATCATCGTCATCATCATCATCTCACAGAAAATGAGATTTGGGCAAGTTGTTGAATTTCAAATATGAAGAAAGTATACAGTAAGCATTCAGGCAGAAGCAATCAGTTATTAACATTAAAAAAATTAGATAAGCCTTAGACTTCCCTCGAGAAACAAGGGATGGCAAAAAGTAGTGGAGCAAGGTCTGCAGTGCACCAGGAAGTGACCTAAACACAGACATTAGCCAAATGACAGTTGTGCCAGCAGAGAGAAAAGGATCACAGGGAGTGTTATCACCCAAGCACCTTGTAGAGATCAAAGGCCCATGGCCCCCCAAGGGTTTGCCAAACTGTAGGGAACAAAGGTCGCTGTCCCCATAAAGGTTCACTGAAAAATCACTGACATAAGGTAGATTGGTTAATAGGAGGAAAAGAATACAAATTTATTTTAACATGTATACACAGGAGCATTCAGAATGAAAACTCAAAGATACAGGGGAAATTGTCCATTTTTATGCTTAGGTTCAACAAAGTATGGACAAGCCATGTAGAAATATGATTGGACAAAAAGGGTATGTATGACCTAACGCTAACAGGCCGAATGGGGGACCCAGCAAGGCCTCTCTGTCTAGATTCTGCTTGGTCTCCCTGAGCTCGCATCCCTTCCTTCTGGGGTGGGGCAGGGCCCTCTCTGGAATGGGGGTCTTACAGTCAAACAAGGTAGGTCAAATAATTACTTTATGGCCAGTTTTTACATAGAATAATTTTAGGTTTTTATGGATGGCTTTGGGAGTAGTGGGAAGGGGTTCTGGTTTCTATGACCCACCTTGGAGAAGAGGGAATCCAGTTTCCATGTCTTAACCTCGGGGAAGAATGGGACTGAGACACAGAAGGACAGAAAGTCAGAGAAAAACTTGCTTTTGAGGCCTTCATTCCTGTGTAGTGTTTTCTGAGCCCCAGCAGCCTAAAGCAAACCAAAAATATTTCACCCCAAAATATACTTCATTGGAATGTTTTGGAATGGTTATTCAGAGAAACTCCAGGCAGAACAGTCCTGAAAAGTGGCTCTTTAGTCGGGGAGATTTGCATCTGCAGAGGAAATAAAGTGAAATAAACAATGGATGCAAACAGGCTTCTCCGAGGCCTCCCCTTGTCTGGGTCTAGCAAGGATTAACTGAGAGTTTGACACCTTGAAAGGTCTGATACAGTAACTGGCCACAGGCTACCACCTAGTCTTTCTGAGAGCTGCTACCTGTGAGGTTTCATCTGCATAACAACATCGCCTTTGCCCCATTCCTTTCTTCCTCTCTCCCTCCCCTCACCTGACTTGCCATGCTCCAAGCCCATTTCTTTCTGTCACCCCAAGATGGTATAAAAGCATCAACCATCTGACACTTTCTTTGAGTGTTCATATTTTGTTTGACTCCTGTGCCCATGTGCACATTAATAAATGCATATGCTTTTTGTTCCTGTTAACCTATTATCAGTTTGTTTTATAGACTCAAATTATCAAATCTTCAGGGAGAAAATTTAAACTTACCCACATACCCTCCCTAAAAACTACCAAAAAGTAAGTCTAACAATTGAAAGAAATAGAATACTCAAACTAGTTAAAGACGTTGCTAAATCTAAGAAACTGGAGTTATTATGATTCTAAAATAGTATATAAATGTTATAATTCTTTAAAAACCTACATAACACAGGAGGAAATTCTCAGAGCATCTTCAAAGGAGTGGAAGGGGTGGAAGTAGAAGGAAGGGTAACTGTGCTGATTTCCATATTTTATCTCCCAAAGTCCATCACTACTGCTTTGATTCTAAAGTAATAAATGCAAAAATGTAAGTTCATATCATTTAGAAAAAGAAACAACCTGTAAGAGTATATATGCCTTTGAAAGTATCGGGGAGAACAAATATCAAGGGAGCTAAAAAAGCAGAAAACCAGAAATAAAATAGACATTTAAGAAGTCAGCTTTTAAAATGTTTTTTATTTTTAATGAGTATCTGGTTTATAGTGACAACCCAAAATAAGTGACTGAGGCAAAGTTCTTAATCAATGGAGGTTTATTAAGTCAAAGTTTGAGGACATGCTGGGGAAAAACACAAGCCATGGATGCATCTGTGACTGCTTTTCCAAATGGGACTCTGGGGACTTCAGATTTAAAAGGAAAGACTTACAGGAAAAAAAATAAATAAATAAAAGGAAGAGGGTGAGGTAAATGGTTACATTCTTGTGAGGCCCAGGAAATCTAAATTTGTCATAAAATAAGGTGAATATTAAAAGAGAAAAGGGACTGAAGGAATCATCAATTATGTGGATGTCCCTGGGTAGGTGGAAGAATGTTTGATCTTGCCTTGTCTCTGTTCTGCACCTTGGAAGGTAAACTTGTAATCAACATTTATTAGTATGGAATAGAACAAACTTTAGTTTTAGGACCTAGACTTAGCCGCAGACCCAAAGTTACAATTTGCGTGTCCTTGTTTATGGGAGGCCAGCAAAGAATTTCCTTTTGAATGATCTGTGGGGGCAGTCCTCGTAGATGCCTGAGGCCTTTTGCCTTTCCATGGGGATCTGCATGATGTTACTAACAGCTATTCATTTGGAAGGGGGTGTTATATGACTCAGCCTCCAGGCTTGACCTTCTCTTCTACATAAGAAGTTGGGGGTGGGGGAAGTTCTGAGACTTTTATTTTCCTTTACAATAGAAAAGTTGTAAGAATAATATAGAGAACTCCTATACCCTTTTCCCAGACATCCCAAGGAAGCTTTACAATTGTCTCAATAATGTCCTTTTGAAACCACCTTTTACAAAATTATTAATAATAAAGGGCCAGAAGGTAGGAACTGTGTAAGAGCCTGAACTCTGCAAAAGTATAGGCATAGTCAAAAAAACAATTAAAAAAAAAAAACCCCAGCCATTGTTCCCTAGCTTACTTTCCTATAAATACTTGCTACTCTGGAGTCACGTAGCTGATAGTCATAAAGATTCTTAGCTTTCTTAATTGCTCCCATAGATAACATCACCCCTGTGAGACCTAAGGCTGGTCTTTGTGGCATATTCCAGACCCTGTGTTCCAGTGGACCAACTGACCCAACCAGAACAGTGACCTATACCAAGGGACTGACTCAACTGGTCTTGCAACCCCGACCCAGGAACTGAGTCAGTGCAAGAAGACAATTTAAACACCCCTATGATTTCACTCTCACCCAACCAATCAGTAATACTAATTCCCTAGCCCCCTGCCCACCAAACCATCATTAAAAACCCTAGTATCCTAATTCTTGGGAAGGCAGATTCGAGAAATTTCTCCCATCTCCTCGCTTAGCACCCCTCGATATTAAACTCTTTCTCTGCTGCAACCCCTGCTGTCCCAGTGCATTGGCTCTCTTCTGTGCAGCAGGAAATATGACCCCGTTGGGCAATAACACTTTATAGCAAAAGATCAAATCCAGAACCCACCCCCCTTCCAGTCACCCTGAGTCTCCAGTTTTGATCTGGAACAATTACTGTATTTTCTTAACTTTAATGATCCTGACATTTTTTAAAGATTATAGATTATTCATTTTGTAAAATGTCTCTCAATTTGTATTTGCCCGATATTTCCTCATGATTAGAGCCAAGTTTTGCATTTTTCTTGAATATCATAGATAACATGTCCTTCTTATTGCACCCTAGTGGGTGGCACACAATACCCATTTGTGCGATTACTGGTGGTTTGTTAACTCTGATGACTTCATTGAAGAGGTTTCTCTATAACAAAAATACCTTTCTCTTTTGTGATTAATAAATATTTTTCAGAGAGATGCTTCAAAACTATGTAAAATTGGCTTACTCAGTACACTATCACATGCTAATTTTAGCACCCATTCGTGTTTCTTGCCTGTGTTCATTATTACTATGAAAATCACCATGTATTGATTTTTCTATTATGAACATTCTCTCTACTATAAGGAAGACCTATCTCTTCTCCCAATTTATGTATTCGTTTAGTTATTTACGTCAGCATGGACTTAGAGATTTCTATTTTATTGAATGGATCACAATCAGTTACTTTTGTTATTTAATTTGATGCTCAAATGGCCCCAGGGCTGGCCAACGGGAGCCACTTCAAGCGGGCTTCTGTGCTTGCCATCATTTCTTGGGCACTTCCTTACATCCTGGCAAAACATGGTGCTCCAGGCCCATCTCATTTTTTAAATTTTTAAATTTTAATTATTATGGATACATAATAGTTCTATATATTTACAGGGTACATGTGATGTTTCGATACAGGCATACACTGTATAATAATCAAATCACGGTAATCGAGGTATCCATCACCTCAAGCATTTATCATTTCTTGTGTTAAGAACATTCCAATTCCACTCTTTTAGTTATTTTAAAGTATACTAGAGTTTATTGTTGACTATAGTCACTTTGTTATGCTATCAAGTATTGTTCATTCTATCTAACTACCTAACTATATTTTTGGACCCATTAATCATCCCCACTTTATCCCCCCATCCCCGCTATCCTTCCCAGCCTCTGGTAACCATCATTCTACTCTCTGTCTCCATGAAATTGGTTGTTTTAATATTTAGCTCCCAGATAGGAGTGACAACATCCGAGATTTGTCTTTCTGTGCTTGGTTTATTTCTCCAGCTCATCTTGTCCTTTCCCTGCCCCCAAGCCTGGTAAAGGAACCAGGGTTCCCGGGAATTTTTAGAAACCAAGGCCTGGATACTAAATGTGCCAATAGCTACTAAAGTGTCATTGTCCCCAAGCCCTTTGAGTAAACTGAGTTAAAAAAATATATGTATGTTTACGGCACACATGCATATACCACATTTACATCAATATTTACTCATACATACATACATATATATTAAAATGTATGAGTTCATGCTAGTACCTGCAATTCTAATCCATCACTACAGGACTTACTTCGTCGAACATTACCAATAAATTACAGGATGCCCAGTTAAATCAGAATTTCAAACAAACAATAATTTTTTTTAGTATAAATTTGTCCCAAATAGTGTCCTGTATTTTTGTTTGCTAAATCTGGCAACCCCAATTCTAGCTGTCTCCATTGCCATCTTTGCAATAGTAAGATACCTGACTCCCATTATCACACCATACTTCTCAAGTTCCCGGACACAGCCAGTCTCTCAGCCCTACACAGCCTCTGTCCCCACCTTGCACGCAGGCCCTGATCCCCCACGTGGCTGGCCTATTTCACTCTGGCCTGCTTAATAGCCTTTTGCTGGTGAGTGGTTGAAGGGAAGGGAGGAAGAAAATAGTTTTAAAGAATGAATGCAAAAAAGGAAGAGAAACACGGTAACCATGGTAACAAACAACCCCAAATCTCAATGACTTACCACAACAAGCATGTATCTCTTGCTTGCAGGTCTCCAGGTGGGTTGCAGCTCTGCAAGGCTCCTTCTGTCTTCTACTCCGTGTCCCAAGCTTAAAGGATAGCCACCATCTGGGGCTTCTTATGCCAGGGGACAGAGCTCAAGGGACAAACCAAATGCACAGGGCTTCTTAAAGCCTCTGCTCAAAACTGGCTGCTGTCCCTTACACCCACGCTGCATTGGTCAAAGCAATCCCATGGCAAAGCCCAAAGTCAAGAGGGCAGGAGAAGAAAGTGTGCTTTGCCCACTATAAAGTACAGCTAAGTAGCGGAGTGGATGAGTATTTGAGAATGAGTAATGCAATCTACCACCCATGTAAATCAGGTAAAAACAAACACAACCAATATAACAACCACACATAAAGAATAAAGCCATCAATGGGGGTGGAAGGAAAACCTCATACTGAATCAAAAATTAAACTCAACCACATTTTATGTAAAGGAGAAACACCTAACATAAAAGAATTCAAGATGCTTGAAACGGAAAAACAGTAGTAAAAAGAGCAAAGGAGCATGTTATTATTATCTAAAAACTTGACGCCAAATCCCTGTGCAGAACTCTCTAGTAAAAAACAATTACTTAATCTAAAAGTCAAAGGGGCCTCCTTCCCCAACAAACCAAGTCCCAAACCTCAATCCCTCTCTTAAAAAAGTTCAAACCCACACTTAACAGTAATAGAAATTACAGATAAGAGAGAGAAAAGACAGAGGTCTATACTATATAGAGATGGTATCTTTTTGTCAACATTTACAACAACTAAACCATATTACACTACAGAAAAAAACCTCAGTAAATTTCAACTAATACGTATTGTTCAGACCATATTCACTGGCCACTGCAGGAAAAAAAAAAAAAAAACAGATACAAATAGATCAATGTCATAGAAAGAAACAAGGAATGAAACCTGCACCTGAGGGATTAGACCATTCTAAATTTCACTGCTACAGGAAAAAAAAAAAAAAAACCTAAAACTGCAGAATATTTTACAGAATAGCAATAATGGGAACACTCCATATATATGCTAAAGCTAGCATTTCTAATTAAAGGGAAAAAGATGTTGGAACAATTAGCTGGCCTTCTGGGGGGGAAAAAGTAAATTTGGTTCCTTACTGTATAATTCCTTATGCTAGATGAATTCCAGATGGATTAAAAATTAAAATACAAAGAAGGGAATTCATACTTAGCCATAGATTTTTTTTATAGTTTAGGGGTGGCTGAGGCCTTTTTTTTACGTTAAACCAAAGGCAGAAACTAAAAAGATAACATTGGTATATTACACTCCATTAAAATTTAAAGTTCTGAAGAGGAAAAAAAGTGGCTAAAAGAATGTAAATTCTGAGGGGGCTATTGCTAAAATTTTAAAACAAAATGTTTAATAGCCCTAATATGCTAAAATGATCATATAAATCCATATAAAAAATTGAAACCAACCAGAAAAAAAAATGCAAATAAACGCTTTAGAAATGAAACATGCAAATTGCTGGTAAGTATCTAAAAAGACGTTTGGGGCTGGGCAGAGTGGCTCACACCTGGAATCCCAGCAATCTGGGAGGCCAAAGTGGGAGACCACTTGAGGCCAGGCATTCAAGACCAGCCTGGGCAACATATCAAGATCCTGTCTCTACAACAACAACAAAACAAATGTGCTGGCCCAGAAAGGAAGAGGGCATGAAGGAAGGGAACCAATCGTTCCTGTTTCCCTGGGACTGAAGGGTTTCCTGGGACGTAGGATTTTAGTGCTAAAACCAGAAAATCTTGCCCAAACAAGGACAAGTTGGTCACCTTAGAGCGAGTTCTGGGACAGCTTCAAAGCGGAGATTCAGTCTAAGCAGCGTTCTGAAGGACAATTAGGCATATTTGCAGGAGACAGAGGTCCTGTCCCGTGGTTTCCTCCCTGCCCAGTCTTTGTCTTTGTCGAGAAGGCAAAGGATTGCATCAGAGAACAAAACTGGCTTTGCAGCCATTTTCTACTTTTTGGGTTACCAAAGCCCTTCCAGAAATGGAGTGAAAAGGAATTATATCCCGACAGAGGCCCAGAATCGTGCCTCCCAGTGTAAAGATGAGCCAGGCCTCATCCCTGGTGGCTGGGCCTGCTGGCCGTGGTGGAGAACGTCAGTTGCAAGGCCACCATGCAAGGCCACGCATGCTGCGAAGATTTGTTTACACACCATTGAACTGCAGGAAGCAGTGTTCACATAGAAGGCAGCTGTCCCCGTTAGGAGTCAGGTAGGATGCCCACCGGTCCTGCAGGATACTGAGGGCTTCTCACCTGGTCAGCCTGGGGGAGTTTCCTAGAAGAGCCCCATAAGACACTACAGTTCAACTCCAAGTAACCCATTCGTTCTTGCCCAAGGAGGGGTCCTCTCTTTGCAGGAGGAATAAAAACAAACCAATTCCTCCATTCTATGCCTCTGGAGGAGAAAAGAACAGATTGGTACAGCAATAGGCGTGATTCGAGGCTGAGCAAAGCCAGGCAGCGAATCAAGCACCAGCAGGGTGTGACTGGTTCAGTGTGTGTCTGAGAGCAGAGTCTGAGCAGACACCAAGTCACAGGAAGGGGACTTCACAGGGGTACTCCGGGAGAGTTACAAGGTAGCCAGCTCTACAGAAAGAGGGGAGAAAAAGACAGCTGGCCACAGGTTATGAGGGCTCAACCGAGCTCACAGGGCTCCCTAACATCTTCTTGTCACCTGGCACTGCTACTTGTCCACTTACGTATGGCAGCTTGCACCCCTCACCTCTGAAGAAGCCACTCAGCCTCTGACCATTACGCTCTGACCTCGGGATTACTGAAAGAGTAAACTGAGTTCCTATCTTTTCTCCTTCTGAAGGACAAATTCAGTGATGTTAAAACCTCTTTGCAAAGTCATTTCCCACCCCGGCATGCCTACCATACCAACAGTTACCAAAACCATGTGTGTTTGCTATCTTATGAAAGGAGCTCTAGTATTTCCATACCTTCCTCCGGGACCATCCCCTGAGCTCAGAGAGAACAATGATGTCCCCTCACCTCTGAGCGGACAGTGTTATTCCCTGTGAAAACTGGGCGGCAACAGGGCAGACTTCCTGGCATAGGAAAACAGTCCCCAGGGATATGCTTCCAAAGCTACAGTCGTGTCTCCCTCAAATCAAGCTAAGATTTGCTTACACATTGTTGAACAGAGGTCAAAAACAGTGTGTGCTGAGGCATACTTAGAGGCTTCTCTAAAATATACTGCAGCCCCCTGCCATGCCAGGTGGCTCCAGCACACCCCATCTGCCTCCTAAATACCTGCTCTCAGCAAACCACCACATGTGCCGCATCCCTCCTGCAGTATACTCTGGCCCAGGGCTTTGCGAGATGGGTTCTCGGGAATACCAGTCCCCTGAGGTGCCCCCTACCAAAAAGGGATTCTATGGCCACATAAGGTTGGGAAAATACTGCACACTGGAGCCCCCTGCCCTGAGGGCCCAGGGAGCCTCCCCTGGAGCTGAAGTCCAGCCTTTCGTAGGAAGCAGATAGCAATTACTGCGACTGCTCTCAGACATTTTTTATGTGAGGGACAGTAAGGACCTGTACACATTTTCTGAAAATATACTGCATCAGTTAGGATCCAGCAAGACATAGAATCCAACTGGGTGGGCCTGTTTACAGAGCTGTGGGAGGAGTGGAGGGAAAACATACGGGAAGGGGAAGCACCCAGCGGTTAATAGCCGGTTGAAGCCCTGGCCGCATTGGTCAAAGGGCCAGGGAGGAGACAGCCCTAGTGGCCAGTGAGGGCTGGAGCTATGGGGAAGGACTGCCCATGGGAGACAGGGTCGTGGAGGGACCAGACTCTTCTGGAAACACAACACCCAGGAGGGAGGGGCAGGAGGCAATTGTGCCAGTCTCTTGGGGCAAAGCACAGACCTGGATGCAGGGAGTGGGCAGCTGGAACAGCCAGCATAGAATAAACAGCACATAGCTTATGCATCAACAACAGAGAGACAAAGCAGGAAACTCTTGCAATGTCCCTGTGAAACATCTCTCGCTGTTACATCATAGTTACGTTTTCGTTTTAATGTTCTACTAAGAATAAGGAGGGAGGACACCTACCCCTAAGAGTCCTAAACAAGGTAACAATTGAGTTTTGCTGTCATCTTTGGCCTACAATTTCTGTCCTGAGGAAAGCAGTTGGAAGGATAAGACCACGTTTCCCTGTTTAGAATGGTTGCCCTTTTGGGCTGGCAGGGACGTGGCTGCATGCAGAAGGCATCTCTCCGTCTTCCTCCCCCAGTGACAGAGTGAATTGTGACGGTTATGGACCCTGAACACTTCTGAGAGCCTTTGGCAGAGGCAGAGGCAAGTAATACCTAGGTAGTACTCAGCGTTGCATTGTGCAGGAAATGCAAAGACAAACAAACCCCTTTGGGCAGCCCTCTAGCTCTGGATGCCCTGAAATTTACATTTCATTGCAATAAAAAGGAAATCAAAGGAGGACCTGACCCAGAGAGGAGAGCTCTCTCTAATTCTGATGAATCATACAATACTCCTTCTTGAAGATCTATAACGTACATTATTAAAATCTCCAAGTAGTTCTCCAGAAAGAAACCCATTTCACTCTGCTTAATCCAGGATGTCCCATACTTATGTGAAAATAGAACCTATTTTTTTAATCCAACTGCCATCTGGAAGGTACTATGATCTTCTGTAAGCTGTATTTCTGTGGTCTGACTTAGCTCAGCTGTGCAATAAGTCCTTCGGACAGCAAAAGAGCAGGCCTAGCAGGGCCGTGCTCAGTGCAGGAGGGAAAAATCAAAATCATGAGGAGGGTGTGGAAAAGGCTGTGCCCCTCTAAAGCAAACTTACCGAAAGGGATATGATCGGTCTCACAGCCTGCCAGAAAGAAAGGCTTTGGTAATCTCCACTCAATCCACCTGCATTTAAGGTGGTGAAGACACACCCATCCACACTAAGAAGTAGCTCGCCTGGTCCTCAAAAGACTTCTAAGAGGCGAGGCAGACGTGGGAGAGAGGAAGAAAAATGGCATTTTAGGAGGAAGGACTGCTGCCTGCAACTTCTCAGAGGTGGCCACGGTTAAGTTGTGTGCGGAGAGCAGCAAGGCTGTTTACTTGCAAGAGCAAACCACGAGGGGGCGGCAGCAGGTGGCAAGGACACCAGAGGAGGGCGATGACCAAGGGAGACCCTGAAAGGCCAGGATTAGGATTTTGAATTTGATTCCTGGAACCTGGGAGCCACCAAAACTTTGGAGAATCCTGAAAATGAAAATAATGTGCCCTGCAGTGCACAGGGTAGCTTGGAACAGGACCAGATAGAGCCCAGAGAGCCGGTTAGGAGGTTATACTAGTCCTCATTAAAGAAGGCAGACACGAAAACTAGGACTGTGGCTCTGGAGCTAGCGAGAGCCAGAAACTTCATGTCTTTCTGGTAAATTGTTCCAAGGGACTAAGGAGGCAAGGGGGTTGAAAGTGAACTGAATTTATGAGCCTATGTGGAATTAGAGCCTTCAGACTGTAATCTGGCCCAGCTTGAATTTCTTGGCAATTCTTCCTCTTCCTTTTAGTGCTTCATCATACTCCAGGTCAGCTGGTTTCTACGCTTCCACGCCTTCTGTGCCCACCAGCTCCGACGCCAGAAATAAAGGCGGCTGGATGAGGAAAATACAGCCAGAAATAACAGAAACCCAACAAGAAAGGCAGACTGGAATGTATTCTTGGAACTCAAAGAAAAAAAAGGAGGCCACGAGATAACCTTATAAAAACCAAGGTACATGATCTGGGGCCCAGAATCCTCCCAGGACCTCAGAACTGAGCTTAACCCAACACTGTCTCCACCTTGGAGACAGAAAAGCTCAGTTGTCATCCTAAATGATCCTGAAATACATCGATGCCCCAGTGGATGATGGTTAAGTGATCTTCTGCATGTGCCTGAAGAACGCCTTATTCCATGTCAGCGTGTTTTATCTCACAAGCACATTCTGACAGCGCTTAAACCCAGTATTATCGCAGGAACTAGGAAGTGCTCACCCAAGTTCAGCTTCACACTGAAAGAGACAAAGGCTTACCTCACCTGGATGACAGAGAAGTACCCGTCCAGGTGCAGCAATCATCATGGTACCAACACATCTTCATCATTTTCCCAAAGCTCTTTCACCCACCCAGTGGTTGACATTCACCCGGCCATCCTCCTAGTAAGCCGCACTCAAGTTTGTGATCATCTTCGACCTCTCCCTCTTCTTCATTCAAGTTTTATTAGCTCCGTAACCACAATGTTACTGACAACCATTCTCTCCTTTCTGTTTTCACAAAGCACTTCCCGTAAGCTTAGGCTCCCGTCAGTTCTATAATGGTCTATCACTGCAGCACCCCAAAACGATTTTTATGACCTGCTTCTTGTCCCCCAAGTCCACTATGCAGCCAGAGTAACTTCCTAAAGCACAGTGAAGGTCAAGCATAACTGTCTGACTCCAAAATGCCCAAAGCTCCGTTTGCACAAGACACACTTGCGTAGCATTAAATGCTTCCGTTTCAGGTGTCAACACAGCTCTCTCAATATATCACTGAGAGACATGTCTCCTCTTTATTCACTTTGACCGCACTCTTCATTCAACACAAATATGCCTCCATCATTGCCTATTTGCACTGGTGACATTGTTTATACACCATATAGCTCTTTCAAAAATTTAAGAACTCACAAGTGAAAAATTATTATTATCTCTACCTGTTAAAATCTTGCCGACACCAAAATCAAAGCCCTTCCCAAATGCCGTGTATTCTCTGGTCCTTCTGCTAGATCCCTTTTGCCAAAAGTCATTTGTCCCTCTTTTGACTTCTATGGAAGGTTTCAACACAATCTGCCTTGCATGAGAGCTAATTGCATTCATATCTTAATGCCCCTGTTTGAACATAAGACCCACGAGGGCCAAAGTGGCGCCTTACTCACCGTCACACCCTCCCATCTCTTAGCTCAGAGCTCTGCTCGACAAACGTTTACTGTTTAGTGATCAGATAAATAAACGGTCTCAGTTAGAACCCACACCCCCTTAGCAAACTGGAAATAAATGGTGAATATGGAATATCAATGGGAGGCATCGCTCCAGCTGCTGCTACAACACTGTTAATTACACAATACTTTTATTGAGCAATTCGGTGGTAATTCTTGCCGCTATTCTTCCTTAATAAGATCCATTGTGCACCATAAAATAGCAACTGGGATGTAGTTTGTATTCCACATGCATCACATTTCTTTTTAGCAGGTTCTTCCATATCCATAATCTCATCATTATTACTATTACCCTCGGAAGACAGTTGACTTGCATTAATCAGGCCTGCTGCCATTCCCTTGCCAGATTTTCTGCAGTTTTATTGTGCTTTTGGACATTTTAATTAACTTGAAAAATTAATTTTAAAATCTTACCTTATTAATGCTCTGCTCCCTTGGAAATCCCTCCCTCTTGTTTATTATCACTGACCATTGGAAGATGAGGTCGTGAGTGATTAAAGCTCCAGACAACATCCACGCCATCTCGCCACAGACTCTGCTAGTTTTCAATGAGATAAGAATGATCGTCCAAACTTTTAAGTGGCAGGGAGGAGGTTCTGTTGTTTGGGGAGTTAAAAGACTTATAATCTCAATTATGCCATAACATTTACTCCTCAACTACTGCTGTCTGCAGAAGCTCAACAATGTTAGTTTATTAATGCTGTAGACAGACGTAAGTTTGGTTTTACCCAGTTGACAAATAGAAATGAAGAAGGCACCAGATTTGGTGATTCAAGGACGTTGACTCACAGCCAGAGAGCAAGACGCATCAGATAAAACTAACTTCTTGATCCTCAATGCTCTATCTGAACCCTATGAAATAGAATGGGATGGTTGTGGAACAACATGAGTTCTTCATTTTCTGAGGAAGAAATGGCAGCATCTCACAGGCTAGCTCCAATCAGTGGGTAGTGGCTTCCTGATCATTACAATGACAGTGTGAGGCTGAATTGGAATCTGCCAGACAGAGCATCCTTATCTGTGAGAGCTGCCTGCCATGTGTGTAGAATTAGTGAATTACAGCAACACATCTGCCTTCCCCATTGTAAAAACTTGGTGGCCTTTTGGTATAATTTACAATAGTGATTCTCAGCCTCTGATTATGAAAAGCTACTCCTAATTTTGTAAAAAAGGGCAGACACATGTAATTCCTCATATATATTACTAGTATTTGTTGATATAGAAAATACATGATAGAAAGCTAGCATGGATTCAGTAACTTCTCTACAGGAATCCTTATTTTATGGATATTAACTACTTCTACATTTGGATCATATGGTCCATTTGTGTGCAGGATATGTTATTTACTCAATTTACGGACAATGCTTGGTGTGCCTATGTATTTGTGTGCTGCTTATGGGTCATAACTGTCACCAGACCCATCCCCCTCCTACCCCTCTCACCAGTGCTCAGATGCTGGCAGAGGGGAAACCACTCATTTTAGTCACCCAACTCAAAAAATGAATATTTAAACCCAAACACTGGCATGATGTCTAACTTTGAACATTTTCAAGAAGGGGATTACTTTTGCTATGATTTTATTTAAAATGCCTGCATTTTTGAAGAATGATAAAAAGATAGTAAACTACTCTATCCAACTGCCAACAATCGGAGCTACACTAGCAAGCTATCTAAGGAACCTGTTGATTGTAAGGAACAGTCATCCAACAAAGCTAGCTTATTGCACGGATATTTTAAGGACACAGAGTAATATGATGGGACCCTTTGGCTAAGAGTACAGCCTAATTCAGGTTCCTGTTATGTCACTCACTAGCTGGCATTCTTAAGTAACTCACCCACCATCTCAGAGCCTTGGTTTATTTACTTATAGAATAGAGATAATATGAGTGTCTAGATTATAAGGTTATTGGGACTATTAAATTCACATCAAGAAATTAGCTTAGTTCTTGGAACATAGTAAGTACTTAATAAATGTTAGCCAGCAATAGCAGCAACAATAGCAATAGAGGTCATGGCAGAAGCACAGCTGGGCCCTATGGGAACTATATGAACTCAAATCTCCAAATCCCCAAGGCTCTCTTTTCAGGGGCTGCAGGGTCTCTTGCTGGTCTGCTCAGTTAATTCTCTTTGCTGCAGGTTGTCTGTCTCTTAGTTTCCTAGTTTCCACTTTTCCATAATTCTGCCTGAGTATGCAGCCCCTCAACAGAATCCAAACTTCACAGAACAATCCCATTACTAAAAGGATTTGTTCTGCAAAATTTGGATTCAGTCAAGAGGATGCACTGAAGGTTCCAGAAGGCCACATGTGGCCCCAAGGCCACAGGTTCCCCACAAAACAAGGGCTCTATGTGTTCAGAGGGTGAAGAGAGTGCGTTGGGCTAGAGCAAGAGTAGACCTCGACTTCCTGGAGAAGGTGAAACTTGTGCTAAGCATTGAGCTTAGCGCAATTAGGCAGAAAGAATGAAGGAGGAGAATGTGGCAGGTACTGCTTACAGAAACTCCATTCCCAAGCCCTGCTCCCCTCCTGCCTCCAGTGCAGAGATTGGAAAAGCTATACGCTCACTTTCCAAGGCCCTCTTGGAGCTCAGGGGGATGTAGGACTTCTGGCTAATGAGACATAATGGAAGGTGATGTGGATTTTGCTCTCCTAGTAGAGAGACAGGCATCACTGGAGCGCTTCTTCCCGACTTGAGCAAGGATGAGACGCCCTAGACTGCAGTCATGTTCCTGCAGCAGTGAGTGTCTCTGTAGGAGAGAAGGGAGCTCCTGTAAACAGCCCCAGGCACATGAATTGGAGGAAACTGCCCCCCCAACCCTTCACTGCTTTCTTTTGATAATTTGTCAAAAACTTTCCTTATGGTAGTGGCTCACACCTATAATACTAGCACTCTGGGAAGCCAAGGCGGGAGGATCACTTGAGCTCAGGAGTTCAAGACCAGCCTGAGCAAGAGCAAGACCCCCGTCTCTACTAAAAAAAAAATAGAAAGAAATTAGCCAGACAACTAAAAATATACAGAAAAAATTAGCCAGGCATGGTGGCACATGCCTGTAGTCCCAGCTACTCGGGAGTCTGAGGCAGGAGGATTGCTTGAGCCCAGGAGCTGGAGATTGCTGTGAGCTAGGCTGATGCCATGGCACTCTAGCCCAGGTAACAGAGTGAGACTCTGTCTCAAAAAAAAAAAAAAAAAAAAAAATTCCTTATGATCCTAAATGCTAATTGTTTCATTTCCAAATTTAGATCCAGGTTTTTCTCTGCTTTCCTGGATAAATGAATACAATCCCTCAACCATCACTTGATATTTCTTTCATGATTTACTGGAAATAGACTCAGTCCTCTCAAAGTCTCTCCCTCATCAAGAGAATGCACCTTCTTTACCTAGGTTTAGTCTCAAGCACTCTTTGGGGATGAGGACTCTGCTCATGACTCATTAACTTTTTTTCTAAGTATGAAAGATTTTTAAGGAAGAAATGAATAGGTGGAAATGCCTTATTAACTTTGAGGAGGAGACACAAGAATGTCAAAATCTGGTTCAATATATGGAAAATCAGCCAGGGGTTCAATATTCGATGCCTACCCATCACCTCGATACACTGACTTCATCTTTGTCTCCAGGTTCAATGAACTGAGGAAAGTGAGAATTTTAATAGAAACTGAAAATTATCTCCATGGCTAGCAGCCCTGTGATTTTTAAGAGTCCTGATAGTCTCTGTCTTCAGATGCTAAGTGTACAAGAGCTGGTATTAAAAGGCGGGGTGGGGAGACTTAGAAAATAAATGAACCTCATCTGGAAATTTTCACAAAGTCACTTTCCAGTCAAATCAGCTACAACAGACTGAATTTTTGTATTCCCCCAAAATTCATATGTGGAACCCTAACCCCCAAGATGATGGTATTTGGAGGTATTAAGCCTTTGAGAGGTGACTAGGTCAGGTGGGTGGAGCCCTCATACATGGGATTAGTCCCCATATAAAGGAGACCCCAAAAAGCTCCCTCATCCTCCCACCATGTGAGGACACAGTGAGAAGTCAGCCATCTGAGAACCAGGAAGCAGCCCCCACCAGACACCGAGTCTGCAGGTGCCTTGAACTTGGACCTCCCAGCCTCCAGAACCATGAGAAATAAATTTCTGTTGCTTATAAGCCACCAAGCCTATGGTATTCTGTTATAGCAGCTCAAACGGGCTAAGATATCAACAAATATTAATATTTTTAAGTACATAATCATGACTGGGAACAAGCAGGAGGAGAGAAGAAACTAACACCTCAGGGAACACCCTTCTCCAAGAACTCCCCAGGTGTTGTGGCTGTGGCTGAGACCCAGCCAGGGGGGCCAGACTCAGTGTTGAAGGGTCTTGGCCTTGGCTCAGGCAGAAAATTGGTCCTATCTGTGTGAGTATACTAGTGCGGTACAGGAGTTCTGGAGTCAGACACTATTTCCTTCATGTCCTCTGTGAGCTCGAGTCACATTACTTAACCTCTGTCTTGGTTTGGTAATGAGGCTTCCCCATCTGTAATAAGGAATTGTGAGGACAAATTGCTGTAATGTATCCAAAATGATTAGTGCAGTGCCTAGCACAAGTAATAAAATTCAACAAATGTGGGTTCTTATTATATATCGCTATTACTGTTATTATTATTATTACCACAGGTAGGTCCAGAAGGTATCTCTAATGCCCAGAAGTCACATGGTAGATATTGAGGGAATGAAGGAACGAATGAACAAACAAAGGAAAGAGCAAACAACAGGAGATTAGTCAAAAGGTGGTGCGTGATGGACTGTGGGTTTAGCGGGTTCTGGAGGAATCTTTTTCCTTCAGCCTCATCTCTCTTCGAAAACATGAGTTCATGTTCAAATCAGTGTGAACATTATCATTTGCAGATTTTTCTAATGTATTTCTGCAATAGAACTCCTTTTAGTGGACAAAATATTACAAATGTTTATGTATAACAAATAAACGGTTACTTAGAAATGGAAAGCAGCACTAATTAACTCTCATTGTAGGGAGATCTGTTAAAAATTCCAATTCAATTTGTCGAAGGCTGAGAACTCAGGTTGTCGCATTTACCCAGAGAAGACGTCTCTTATGGAGTACGTTAGAAATTGGATACACAGGTTCAGAGGGACTGTGTGCTCCTTTTAAATGTCTGTTGAGATCTTCTCACATAAAAGAACAAAGAGCTTGTCCATTTCACAGCAGGTGCAGTGTGGAAGGAGGTGTTTGAAAGAAAAACTATTTAGAACCATCTAGGAAGTCAGAGCAAGTAACAGACATGGGGACAGGTAATTAACACCAGCATTCTAGGTGGAAGCAAAGGTCAAGCTGGTGGAAAGGATGGGACAGTGACAAAAACAACCCAAGACAACCAACAGACAGGAAAACCGTAGATATTCCAATCTTGACCCAGAACAAAAGTTAAGTCAGCAGCAAGAAATTAATTGTTCATGTGTGTGTGTGTGTGTGTGTGTGTGCGTGTGTGTGTGTTTTAAACATATCACCTATGTATTATGCAGATTGTAGACAGAAAAAAGAGATGTATATGCCATTATCTAAGTAAAAGTACCTTAAGGTTCAATAGGGCACACTTGGGATTTTAGCCTGGAATTGTTTCTTGAGACCTGGATCTCTTTATTCAGCTGATCACTTCACTCTCCCAATCGAGCCCACCCTAGGAGCCAGGTTTTCACTTTTTATCAGACCAAATCAGAATATGTTTTCTCATTATCCACCTAACTGAAGTCTTGAACTTCATTTCTGCCAAGACCATCTTCTAGGACAAAATGCATGGCACGTTTAAGAAATGGCAATTGTTCCAGAATGCAGTGCGCCCAGAAAGGGAAAGCAGGTAGTGAGGCTCAAGGGGAGGTTTGTCCAGGTGATGGATGCTCTAGAAGCCACGCTAAGGAGTTGAACCATCCAGGTCATAGGTGAAGAGGAGGTTTGGTCTCTGTGGCACTGGATGGTCTCTGTTCCAGACACTCCTTTCTAGAAGTAACTTTGTGAACCTATTGTTTGTATGTAAGCCATTGTTTAAGGTTTTTGTTTTGTTTTTAAAGTGGCACCTAATTTCAAAAATAGGCAAATGCCATTGTTACCTCGTATTAGTAAATATTTTAGAATAATGCCGTCCTTATCCACATCTTGCCTCCTATGAAGGACACATTTTTAATTTATATCATAATCTTTCACATAGTTGATTCTTGATTTTATTGCCTCCCCCTGTTTGAGAAGAAGATTTTTTTTCTAAAAAATTCCACACTGCTGCCCTCTCACCACACAGATTCTCCTCTGCTCTGTTGCCAGCATGATCCCTCCATCTCTACTGCCTGTCTTCAGAGCGTCCTTCTCCCTGGGCTGACGGGCTCTCTCCTGTTGTCGTGAGGGAAGCAGGGTGGCTGTCCAGAACCCTGAACTTCCAAGACCTTCTGTGTGATGGACTGAGAGATTTCTGAGGTTCTCAGCTCAGTATTTTGAGAGACAGAATCTGATTGGCTCACTGTGTCCAATCAGGTTAAGGGAATGGGCCATCTGGCAGATTCAGTCCACCAAGTCTACTCTTCAAGCCAGGACCGCGGACTACTTGTGAAGACCCAAGCACAGGCTGGTCACCGACCACAAGCATGCCTACTTCCCATCCCTTCTGCAAACACGAATGCTTCAAGGCACCATTTCCTTGTGGGGGCAGTTTTGTGAAAGCCAAAGAACTAATAAAGAAAAAGAAACCCATTAACACAATTTGCTTCTAACTGCAGTGTTACTGATTGCGGTTTAATCCAGGATGGATTGTTATTCTTTAGTTAACCGAGAAGACGAGACATAATAACTTTGAGTAAAGGAGGAGCTGGACCATAATTCAGATTATTGTCTGATTAAAACCTCTAGGCCTGAGTTAAAGTGATGGTACCAGGAAAAAAGAGTGTATTTCAAAAAGAAATTCAGTCTATCCTATATGTAATCAAGATATAATTGGGGTTGTCATACTCCTTACGATCTAGATGCTATGGCCTCAAATCCGATTTCACACTTACAAAAAAAATCAAACATCTACCCAGGATTGCTGAGGGTTCCTGGCACCTTTGTCTCCAAGCTCCTTCTTCCCACCTGTATCTGCTACCGACATCCCTCCCTTTCACACTGCGTTCAACTCAGGCATGAGCTCCGCCTCTTTCTTCCTTCCCATCAAATCAGAAACAATTACGCAAGGAACAGTAGGTAGCAGTGACGATGTAGGGGGACAGAGGATGGCATCCCCACACCAGGCCCCGGGAATCATGTTGAGCTTGGTGTGTAGTTCAACAGGGACGTCACACACATGGTATTATTTTACACTGAATAATCCAGATCTGGGAAAACAGATGTCGGGTTATTGCGTGGTTGTCCTGTTAGTGCCATGGCACCTGGTGACACCCCTGTAGGTGGACACATGACCCGCCTTGAACAGAATGAACATTCATAGGGACAATCACCTTAGGAAGAGGTCAATCTGAGGCCAAAAACTATTGAGAAACCAGGAGGTAAACCGTATATAGGAAAGAAGGAAACACTCATTTCTCTGAATCCAGGGGCCCGTTTGGATTAATAATGATGAGTGGAGAGGTAGAAACACGCCAGGAGATGAAGACCAGTTGTCTGTAGCCACATAGCAGAGCATCGAGAGCTGACCTAGCAGAGGACCCTGCGATGGGTCTGGGTGTGGCTATCTGTGGTAAATTATTCTCTTTTGTGCATCCTTGTAAGTATTAGTCAGAACTCTAGGTTACTCATGATAGAACTCAAATCAAACTAGCTTAAAGCAAAAATATAATTTATTGGCTCATAAGATACCAGGAAGGGCTGAACAAACAAACTAGAAAGGCAGGGATGAAGGTGGAAATCAGGAACATCTGAACCCAGGAACCCAAATTCCTCCAAGACTCTCATCTCCCATTACCACTTTTATCTGTGTGATACCTTTATATATTCTCTCTCACCACTTATTTCTTCATGTGGTAGCAAATCTGGCTACCATCAGGTCTTGAATTCGACATTTCGCAACCACTGCTCTCAAAGACCCTGCCAGGACCTTTCTCTCAGCCCAAGGAAGGATTCTCACTGGCCCAGTTTGGACCACCCCAGCCCATATACTCACTCATTGTGGTCCCCATAGCACTTGCCATGAGCTGAGTTTGTTGTATTTACTTAGATGTCTATTTTATCTCATTAATTGACAAATAAAACTTGAATATATTTATGGTGTGTAGCATGATATTTTGATATATGTATACATTGTGAAATGGCTAATCAAGCTAATTAGCTTATGTATTACCTTTCAAACTTATCAATATTTGTGGCAGGAACATTTAAAACTTAGCAAGTCTGTTACCTGTCTTCCTGTCAGGAAAATATAAATCTATGAGAGTAGACACGTTTCTGACTTGTTCGCCACTCTATCCCCAGCACCAAAATGATACTTTGGCACCTAAGAACAACTCAAGAAAGACTTCTAAATCAACACTTTAGAAGTCCATTGGAAAAACAAGCAATATGTGAACTTAGTTAGCCATTAAAAATTGTGTTTTGGGTTGGGCGCAGTGGCTCATGTCTGTAATCTCGATGCTCTGGGAGGCCAAGGCAGGCGAATCACTTGAGGTCAGGAGTTTGAGACCAGCCTAAGCAAGAGTGAGATCCATCTTTACAGAAAAATAGAAAAATCAGCTGGGTGTTGTGGCGGGCACCTGTAGTCCCAGTTGCTTGGGAGGCTGAGGCAGGAGGATCACTTGAGCCCAGGAGTTTGAGGTTGCAGTGAGCTACGATGATGCCACTGCACTCCAGCCTGAGCAACAGAACGAGACCCTGTCTCAAAAAAAAAAAAAATTGTGTTTGGAAAAAATGACTATGCTAAGTGAAAAAGAAAGAAATATAAAATTCTATTTGCAGTATAATCCTAACTTATGAAAAAGAATAGCCACATCTCAAACAGGAGGGGTAAAACCAGCAGGATCTCATCAGACTATAGCACCCACCTGCAGCCCCTCATCTTCCAGCAGGAACAGGAAGAGAAACCAACCAAAGTGGAATGTTGTGCCCGCTGTCCATTCCGACATTTGTCCAAATGTAGGGCTGTCAGATAAAATACAAGATTCCTAGTTAAATTTTAATTTTAGATAAATAATGAATACTACTTTAATATAAGTATGTTTCAAATATTACACACGAAATAATACTAAAAAATTGTGTGTTGTTTATGTGAAATTCTAATTTAACTTGATATCCTGTGTTTTTATTCACTAAATCTGATAGCCCAAGTCCCTGGGTATCCCAGTGCCCACCCAGGGAGCCACAAAAGTGCGGAAATAGCCGTGTGGCACATAGAGCAAGAGGAGGATGTAGGGTCTTGGGTCTCTCTGGGCTTCAGGTTGACATGGAAGGAATGTTCCAGATGTTCCTGCAGGACGCAGATGGTGGCTGAAAGGTGACCCCAGAGTAGAGGTTGAAGAGGGGGAAGCCCAGGTCAGCTCCTGGGTGTCCCATGGCCAGGACTCAGGATCTGTAGCATTGCAGAGCTGAAGTGGGGCACAGCCCGCAGGAAATGGACCACCTGACCCCGACGAAGCCCAGAGAAGTAGCCCTGAGTGACACCAGCTCAGACCCAATAGCTTACCCTAGCAGCATGCCGGGAAAGACAACAGCCTTGCAGAAGCCAAGAGTTCCCAAGGACAGCACAAGGAGAAGCCCATGGATCCTCCGCAGTCATAGTGACAATTTAGATGCCATATTGTGAAGGAGGAAGAGGAGTAAATATTTGAGAAGAGAAGAGGCTCCAGTAAGGAATTGAAAGCTCAACATTCATGTGTCTCCAAAACAGTGTTCCAGGCCAAGTTTGCTATCTTTCTGCCATCAGTGATAATGCAAACATCAGAGAAAAATGAAAATCAATAAAGAAAATGAGGAACACACATATGTAGGAGACTTGAGAAGTCTTCTTAGGGAGAGAACTGATCTTTTAAGATAACACTTTTCTGGGCCTTTCTCGGGATGTGAAAAGTAAGGTACCCTGAGCATGGTCTGAAAAGATAGGATTAAGAGAGGAATTAAAATGTTCTGTATAACAAAGTAACCAGAATTTTAGAACTTTCTCCTATAGGGCTAGAGAGTTGAAAGTCCTGGCTGAAGAGAAGTGGCCAGTGGATACGGAGCAAGTCTCAGGAGTATGAGAAGTTTAGGCTGAAGGGAGAAGTAGCCTCTGAGAAATATTCCCTTGCTCAAGATGGCTGGAGGATGATTAAGCGCAGGGATGTCTAATCTTCAAATGTGACATGTTCTCTGTTCTGTGCAAGGCTGTAATCTAAGGCCCCCTCCATTAACTGCAAGCCTTCAGGAAAATTCCTCGAACACAAAAGCTTGTGGCAGAGTCACTAGGGACTTAAAGGCTCAACAGTGAAATGATGTATTGCCTTCTAGATTGTGCAGTACACAACCTGCACACTCATACCTGGTGACCCTATCTGACCCAGGACTGGAAACGAAGAAATCTTCCTTCTTCCAAGTAGATTAGAGCAAGCCTCTCAAAAGGGAGGGTAAGGAAGAATGTGAATAGTAATTGTCTCTAGGTGTCACAATGGATAGTTTTTACTTTCTTTTTAGTGCCATTGTGCAATGAATCCGTGTTAGTTTTGCTGCCTGAAAAAAATGTTTAAGAATCAAAGAAATAATCACACACTAGGCAAACAGCAGTGATTACAGAATGGCTGGGGCCCAGCATCTCGTCTCTGGATGCCAGCTAGGTCTGAGTCAACTTATGTTCCACCTGCCTTGTCACCTGTTGCCTGCAGCAAGGAGGAGAATGTGGGCAGGGTGGTGGTGGGTGGGAGGGTGGGACTGTGCCTGGAAAGGACAGACTCAGCAGCAGAACCTGGCCGCAGTATCTTGTGTTTGGGGACAGTGCCGAGACACATGTATTTCACCATAGCAGAGACTGACTCAACTGCCTCTAAATCTTAAGCAAAAAGTCAAGAAATAAGAAAGTGTTTCCATATTTTTATCTGGTGCTTCTCTGGAATTTGCTTTCATTGCTCTTTGTAAAAAGTGTCCATGTCAATGATAAAGATGATAAATTATATATGTATATTTTATTTCAATAAAAAATTTTAAAAAAACAAATACAACATCACTCCTCAAATTTTTTAAAAATAGATACATCCTTTCTGAAAGTTGGTGATATATATCAAAATTTTTAAAAAGTAAAAGTTCATGGCCTATGAACAAATTCTATGCGTCAAAATTAGCAAGTTTTTGCTTCACATATTGTTTTAATCTCTAAGAGGCTGAGAGGCTATGCAGTTCTACTCTCTCCCTTTACAGATGGCACACTTAAGAAAGGATGAAGCCAGGATTCCACAGTGTGGGAGTCAGCGTTCTGCAGAGAAACAGCACTGAGACATTGTATATATATCTAGAAAGAGATTTATTTTGAAGAATTGGCTCATGTGATTCTGGAGGCTGGCAAGTGCAAAATCTGCAGGGTGTGCTGGCAGGCCAGTGACCCAGGAAAGAGCCAACACTGCAGTTCAAGTCCAAAGGCTGTCTATGAGCAGAATTCCCTGTTGCTCAGGAGAGGCCAGTCTCTTGTTCTATTCAGGCCTTCGACTGATCACATGAGGTCACCCATATTGGGGAGGGCAGTCTTTACACAAAGTCCACTGGTTTAAATGTTAATCTCATCCCAAAACACTCTTCCACAAATATCCAGAATAATGTTTAACCATATATCTGGGTACCATGGCCCAGCCAATTTGACACATAAAAGGAGAAGTGGAAATTTGAATTCAAACCTAAAGCTCCTGATTTTCCCAAAGCTCAATCCACTTGGTCATGTGGCCCCAATAAGACTCATACTTTTGAAACAATTAAATTCTGGAGTCTTAATATTCTCAAGGCAAGAAGCTGGGGGTAGTGAAATGTTATATAGTGAAATGTTATATGTAACAAATATATTCATTTATTTGCTTTAAATGATTTTCCCTAGCAATATGCCTACCTGGACACACTTCAAACCAATAAAGAAAAAAAAAGCATAATTTAGAGGGACTGAATCCAAGACTCCCAGTTCTGTGAATGCCCCACTGCATCCCAACCCCATCATAAAATAATACTAAGGAAGTATTTGTGAAGCCCTTTGAGAGTCATGGATGTTAGATGCAGAATATTGTGAAATACAAAACATTTAAAGATACATACGCCAAACATAAGCCCATGTCAACTTCCCCAGACAACCAGTTCTCCTCATTAATCCTGAATGTTGGATGTGATTCCTCATTAGAGAAGGAGCACCTTAATTTCTACATATTCTACTTCTCCCATATTTCAATTTCAGCCCTTTGAATTTTGCCTCCTACTGTCTTTTTTTATTAAAAAAAAAAAAAAAGGAAAGAGAGAAAAAAAGAGAGAATGTAAGCTTTGAACTTAACACCTCATTGAGAAGGCTGTATTGGAGGAAGAGACATTCCCACCTTTACTGCCCTGATCCACTGGAAGAATGTTTTATTAGCTAAAGAAGTAAAATCACAGCTATTTAAGATTCCCACAATAACATCATTACCATAGCAAACTATAAACTCAGTTTCAGTCTCACTTTTTTTCAGGATTTAGGTGATTTAATCCATTTGAAAACTCTAAATGCATTAGGAAGTTATGTGGAGACTGCAGCTTTGGGTTAGAATCTAAACAGTTATAAGAATTAAATGCAATTTTACTCTGTTCATCTCATGAGTGTCAACAAGTAGGAAGCAATTGCTGAGATGGACAGACCAATAGCTGCACAATGAATTATATTACCATAGTCCTACCTTTGTCACTGCCAAAATAATGAGACCCCGGGTTAAAAACATCGATCTGTCCTGTCGTTAGGATGGTGATCGTGGTTAAGCGGTGTGTTAGTCAGCTTGGGCTGCCATGGTGAAACACCGTAGACTGGAGGACTTAAACAACAGACACTTGTTTTCCCACAGTTCCGAAGGCTGGAGGTTCGAAGTTCAAGATCAAAGTGCCAGGAGGGCTGGTTTGTGGTGAGGCCTCTCCTCCCTGCAGATGGCCACCTTCTCACTGTGTCCTCACGTGGCCTTTTCCTCTGCACACTTGCGGAAAGAGAGAGAAAGCGAGCTCCAATGTCTCTTCCTCATCTTATCAGGACACCAGTCCTATTAAATTAGGGCCCCACCTTTAGAATCCTATTTACTCTAATTACCTCCTTAAAGGCCCTGTCTCCAAATACAGTCACATTGGGGGTTAGGACTTCAACATACGAATTTTGGGGGGATGGGGACACACGATTGAGTCTGTAAGAGGCAGCATTAACCTACTTAAAATGTACTTTTCTACTGTTTAAGCTTTATGTAGACGTTTTTTCACTTCCTTCTGCTTTTCTTCCTTTTCCTTCTCCTTTTTCTTATTTTGTTTCTCGGTTACACACAGAGTCTTTCTCATTCCAAATAAGCCTTGTACTAAGTTAGAAAATGTTTTTCTTCTTTTTCTACTTTTTAAAAATGTATTAAATGTTTGGGGTTCTTTCGTTAATGAAAAGAGAATGATTCACGATTAATTCAAAAGAATCCAAAACACATGTTTGAAATAGTCTCACTATTTCACATTTGCTCTGACCAGATCCAACTGAATATAGCAATGAAAACATAAGTGGGAAAACATCAGTCCTGACTTCAGGGAGTTACTTCTTATATGTATTTAACTTCATGCAAATTCAGCTATATACACTTGGGAGTGGAGGAGATATACCCTCTATAGGATATAATTCCTAAATACAATTATATCTTGTATTCAACCAAGGAAATAGCAAAGCGTTCTGACAGGGAAGAAAAATTTGACCCTAGATGGACTTACTGACAGACAGCATAAGGTACACTCATTCATCTATGCCGTATTTGATAAGCAACTGATATTTCCAAGGGTACTTTTGCCTCTATGTGATTTTTTGCTTAATGACCTGTCTTCAAAAACTAATTCCAAACTAAGACTCAATTTTATGATGTATCATGACCAGGTTTAAGGAAGAAAGGGAGAGTGCAACTGGCCAGCCCCTAAAAGACCAGCGAAATTCTCCTAAGTGGAGGAAAGAAGGGATGACATTCCCAGGGCTGGGAACAGTATGCACAAAGGCATAGACACAAGAATGCAGCCAGAATGCACCGTGCAGGGCTTCCCACACTGTGTGCAGGAATGACCTGGCAAATGCAGATTCCCCGTCCACCCCCGCTGGGTGACCCCTGAGATTCTGCAGGGTAGCAGCTCCCAGGTGGTACTGACACCACTGTCTGGCTGGAAACCTCCCTTTGATTACAAAGCACCTAGAAGAAGATAAAGGAGATGAACTGAAAAGATGTTTGTAGGGGGGCAGCAAGATAAAAGGCAAGGTCCTTTGTTAAGGTCAAGTTAAATAGGGCCTGGAATAGCAGACTCGGGAGTTGGACTTGTGATAAGTTATTACTCTTGAAATGATCAGGCAGCAACACAAAGTGTTAGCAGGAGAGTGTTAGGAAGATTGTCTGGCAGAGCCATGCAGGGACTAAGCTGGGGAAAGAACATTTTGAATTAATTAACACAGAAGGCTGGAAGAATTTGTGTCTCAAGGAGAAAAATTCCCCTACAGAGGGCAAATATTTAGAGAGGTAGGAACAGTAAAAGCAGCCTGCTTGATGAGATTTGATTGTAACTTTACGGTCGAAGGCCCTAAAATAAGTGATAATCTATGTCTTCATAAATGTCTCTGAACAAATATAATAATCTCTCTCCTAAATTTGAAAAAACATAGTATTTATATATCAGAAATATGGAATTGCTATTCAAAAAGCACTTCAAAGAAACAGCATAATGGGCAAATATTTATACACCAGTATAATATTAAAACCTAAAAATCTCTCCTAAGGAAAAGACAACATTTACAAAATTAACCATAACAGCAGAGAAAATTCATGCCAAAGATAGACTTTTTATCCTATATTCTATAGCAAGAATAATATGGCTAGGAAGAAAAAAATGCAAGACTGTAATGCAGATTTTGCCAGGATTTTTCTACCAAATGCTTGGCAGAACTGCTTTTCAAAAGCTGATCAGTACTTCGGCGTGCATTGTTTGGGTCCAGCTCTAGATAAAGATAAACATTCAGGCTTCCAGGGACTAGAATCAGAAGAGTAACTAGCAAACTTCATAGGAACTGAAAGACCCTGGTGCCAATTAAAAACCATACATCCCATCACAGCAAGGAGGGAAGCTGTTGAATAATTGAATAATCTCAAGCCATTCCAAAGGAGAATAAACAGATGATGGCCTGATCCCGTGGAGACCGGATGGGGCCGTGCGCATTAGACTGCACTATATTCTCGCCATACTTTGATTAATTATCCAGCTGTGCAACTGTCATTAACAAGGATATCTCTGAATCATGTGGCTCTGAGAGTAACCAAATCTGGCTGTTCCTTTTTTTTTTCACATGGGTAAGCACCTTGCTGTTTGGAAGAGAGTTGCCTAGTATGTCACTTGAAACAAGCAAATGCTCCATTCGCCACAGACAACAATGGGTCCGTCTTGAGATGATTTTCCAGGTGCTGCTGATGGGTTTGGCACAGAGGCACCCCTGGTAGGTGAGAGAAATGTGCCCTCCTGTGAGCCGATCTTCCACTGGGAAAGGTTGGGGAACACCAGGCTTGAAATGAGAATGTCATTCTTTTCAGTGGTATTCGCTTGCTCATTTGTTTATTTATTTGTGCCAGAAAATACCAGGCCCGGCCCATCATTCCAAAAGGGGCTTGAACCTACGTTTCAAGTTCAATATGGTATTTCTTTAAAGACTATTTTCATTTTTAAAGCGCCCAGTGCTTAAGACAAAGAAAACCAGTTGAAACTGTCTGATTTTCATCTCTTTCAACCAATCATGAGAGAAAATAATGACATAGGAGTGGGGGTAGGTGGAAAGGCTTCTAAAATAATGTCATCATTATTTGACCTGCTCTTAGTAGCTGTGACCAAGGCGACCAGGTAATCCTGAGTGAGTTGCTTAATCTTCCTGTGCCAAAGTCTATCCACTGGTTAAATCTGGACAATAATGCATGTTTTCCCCACTTCCGGGGAGGCAGCATAACAGCAGGAACGAGACAGCACATTCACTAAAATTCCACCTGTTCCTACATTTCCCAGCCTTCTCGCAGGTAACCAGGACAATGTGACTAGTTCTAGCCAGTGAAATGTGAGCAGAGTGATGTGAGTCACTCCCGGGCAAAGGTAATAAAATCCTCATTCATCACTCTCTCTTCTCCTGCTCATGTTCCAGAGTATGCAACTAGAAGACAGTGGCCCTTTAGCCTGGCTCCCTGAGTCAATGTGTGGAACCGAGACCACTTGCCAGTTTATCTTGCAAATACATCACGAGCAAGAACTGTATACCTTTGTTTGCAAGAGCCTCCCTTCTCATTTCTACCAGGAGAAATTTTATTTGTCCTTGAAAGCCATTCTCAAATGCCACTTCCTTCATAAAACATCCCCAGATATGAATTCTCATAGCACTTTGAACTTCCATTTTTAACACTTACCTAATTTTGCCTAATATTATTGAAAGTCTGTCAAGTATATCTCAGGCTCTGTTGCCAAAGGTACCAGGATTCAAATCTCAGCCCTGGCATGCACAAGCGGGCTAACCTTAGGCAAATTATCGAGCCTTCCAAATCCTGTTTTCCTACCCATAAAATGGGGTTATCAAGAGATGTCATGAGATTTAAATGAAATAACATGTAAAAAGCTTGGCATAGGGTCTGACATGTGACCAAGATTCTTTTCATTATTTTTATGAATTTGTCCTACAATCTTACAAGATTATAAAAGCCTTATATATGGAGATGATATGCTCATCTACTGTCTGTCTTCTACATTACCTGAAATAAAGTCTCACATATGACAGGTGTGCAGTGAATGTTTGAGGAATGAATGAACTAAAAAAAGAACAAAGTCAATCACTGAAATGATCAAAGAAACAACCAAAATTCTGAGAAGTAAAAAGGAAACGAGCAACAGAAAAGAAAAAGGAGAGAAAACATTTTTAAAAATGGAAAATAGACAAATTTTAAGCAGATTATGTTGATTTGAGAAAGATAAGTCGATGTAATCTGTGTTTTCATGTGTCCATTTTTGGAGAGGACCTTGGGTGCAGAAAGCCGAAGTGATCATAATCCTCTTTTCACAACACACGTCATCTTTACTCTTTTGTATTTATAATGTTTCAGTGAAACATTTACATTTTAAAACTCTTCAAGGACATATAAGATATTAGACATAATGGCACTCGAAATTCTTCAAAAGGAATCACTAGGTAAGACCAAGACAGTTTTGATATTGCTAAGCAAAAATAATAATAATAAAAATTACAACAGTATAGGCCAGCTGTTTTTATGTTTAGAAAAGTTGTTTAAGTGTATAAACGTGTTCCTTTTATTGGAACAACAGTTTTCCATCTTCCTGAAACTTCCTTCATAAACTGGACCTCACAAAAGATTGGTTTCATTCATATTTAAGCAACAGCGACATCATGTGGCCTCTCTCGAAGCTGACTAGTCTTCTCTCCCAAGCAGGAATTTCTCCAGGGAGATATTAAAAAATTGAGTGCTGCCTTCCCATCAGAATAAATTTGTCCAAAAAACATTCAGTGAATAGAGGGTGGATTCCATGCTTACGATGTGTATCTCTACACAATATTGGGGGGTCATCCCATCACCACCAAGCTCTTAAATAACCAGACACAGCCCATACAGGGGCTAAACCAGTCACGCAGCAACCAAATCAACCTTGTGTTTGACAAAACATCATTCAAACATTACTGGGGATGAATACCTTCAATAAGCCTGTTTCAGTAATGACAACACGTAATGTATGCGTGCTCTTTTCCCACTATCATCCATAAGCCCCCAGATCACAGGATGACCCTTTGTCCACTCGTGTGACCCCTGTAATGTCCCTCACAGGATGTATCATAATAAATTCATGTGAGCCGCCCCCCCCCCCCATTAAGCTGAATGCCCCAAGAGAGCATGCACAGGAGTCTTTTGCTCACCTTTGTTTCTGCAGCCTCTGCCTCTCCCTAGTAGATGCTCATCCAATTGGTATTTATTGAGCACCTGCTGTATACCAGACATTGTTATAGGTGCTGCAGATTTTTCAGTGACTAAAACAAGTCCTTTCTCTCATGAAGTTTACATTCTGGTTGGAGGGGGCAGACGATAACACCTAAGATGGGAGCTGGGAGTAAATGAAATGGAGAATAGAGAGTCCTGGGGGTCGGGGTGCTGCACTGTGTTGGATGCAAAGGGAAAGCAGAGATCTGAGGAAAGTGAGGGAGCCATGTGTGTGGTTAGTAGGAGAAGATCTCTAGGAAAAGTGTGTGGAACTCAAGGGAAGGAGAAAAGGAAGGAAGAATGCGTGTGTCACTGGACACTAGGAAGAACTGGACAAAGAGAGCGCTGACTCTCACTAACGAGCAGCGCAAACTCAGGCTTTCCTCCCCCCATCCAAACCTCAGTTTCTTCACTAGTAAGTGAAGAATTTAGAGTAGAGAAATGCGAAAGTCCCAGACAATTTTAAGACTCTCCATCATGAAAATTCAGAGGTGGTAACCTTTGATGGCATTTTGTGCCTGTGTATACATGTGTGTGGACACGTGTGTATGGCATGGTGTGTGTGTGTGTTTATGCATGTATGGACATGCATGTGTGGTTAATTTCCCAAAGCAATTCCAGACATTTGTGTTTCTTTCAAGAGTGATTACACAAAAAACCATTATGTGCTCATTTAAAAGAAATTGATCTGGCTTCTGCTGTAATCCTAGCACTCTGGGAGACCAAGGTGGGAGGATTGTTTGAGCTCAGGAGTTTAAGACCAGCCTGATCAAAAGTGAGACCTCGTCTATGCTAAATATAGAAAAATTAGCCAGGCATCGTGGTGTGCACCTGTAGTCCCAGCTACTCAGGAGGCTGAAGCAGGAGGATCGCTTGAGCCCAGGAGTTTGAGGTTGCAGTGAGCTATGATGACACCACTGCACTCTAGCCCAGGCAACAGAGTAAGACTCTGTCCCAAAAATATTAATTAAATAAATAAAATAAATTGATCTGCAGCCTATGGGATTAGAGATTGATTGGTCTCACACTAAGATATATGTTAAATGAGATTTGTCATTATGTCTACAAACATAGTAATTACTGAAGGACCATGCATGCAATTTGGCCATAATAACATTCAGGTGGAGTAAGGTGAACAGTCAACTGCAAGATACCAGTGAACGTGACGTACATGACATTCTACCAAGAAATGAGCTCCCAGTTTGGGGATTCCCTGGTTTGGGCTGTGCTCACGAAGCTTAAGCCTGGGGATCATTGATAATACAATGACAGATACGTAAAACACTATATCTAAAAAAAAACTATATCTACAATAATACAATAACACAGAAAGTTTGAGGACACTAAATGAGTTTTGAGTTTAAAATGGTAATATGTTTAGTAATATGTTTCTGCAGCTTTCATCAGCGTTCTCACATGTGGAGCCAGCTGTAGAAGACACAATGGATCAGTGATTGGACCGGCACCAACGACTCATCGTCAAGATCTCAGGAATCAGTAAACATCCATTTGTCCAGAAATATCTTCACTGGACCATCATTTTGCCTTAAATGTCACCAGCAGAGATTAGTTCTTTGAGCTGAGTTATTATTTCTAGAACATTCCTCTTAAAAAGCAAAGATGTTCCCAGAGGGAACTACCTATTCCACTCTTACTTGTCACAAATGCCTCAGGAAAAATAATCAATATCAGGGAGCGGTGCGAGGATCAGGCCTTGGACAGAACTGCCAGCGTGGGAGGGGCAGTTAAGGTCAGGAAGCTGCAGCCAGTGGGCTAAGGCAGGAAAAAGTGAGTCCCGTTTGAGGGGCCAGGCTAGATAGCCGGACTCTACCAATGCGTGAGACCCCATCGGTGCCATTTGTACAGATGGGAAAACCGGAGCTTGCCTGAAATCTCCCAGTTGGTTACAAAACTGGGGTTCCAACCCAAACCCACAGACACTCCACTGTGTTAGGTGCTTCTCTGTGCCAGAAGCACGGGACACCTCGGAGAGGTGGAAATGTTGAACAGAAAGAGAAAGGCAGGGGAAGGCATGATCAGAAAATGAAAAACGCCCAATGTGCCATCCTGTCCTGAATTAGCCCTGCTCCCTGCCCCACACCTGAGCAGTGGAAAGTTTCAGGTACCAGAAACAGCACAGCAGGTGCCTCTGTGGCAGCCGGGGCTTGTGTTGAACAGGATGACTCGTGGTGGCACATTCTGGGACAGTGCAGTTGGCCCCTTCAGGTTTTGACCTGTGTCGGACAGAAGAGGCTGAACAGTGTCATAAACAAAGGACAGGTTTGAATATCAGCCCCAACACTTCTGGTGGCAAAATCTTGGGCAAATCACTAACCCTTCCAAACCCTCAGCTTCCTCCTCTGTAAAATGGGGATAAGAATAGAGGGTTTTGTAAAGATGAAATTATATTAAGCCTAGCTCAGTGCCTGGCATACAACATAGATCGATACATGTGATCTCATCCTTTCTTCCCAGTGAGGAAGCAGTAAACCAAGGAAAAGTAAGCTCATCACGCCCAGCCCACTTACACCTCCCTGCCTCATGTGCTCTGCCAGCTCCCACCCGCAGTGTCCACAGCAACAGCAGATCTGCTTGGTCATCTCATTTCCCAGAATTGTCACTCCATAGATTGACACTTGTTCACACAATTCCCCTACCAGGCCCAGCTGAACGTGGAGCTCCTCCTCAACTATGGTGCTTGTGCCACCCCCAGAGATGGCAGCAGAATACATCCTGCCACCATTGGGTTAAAGCCCTGGGTCCTTTTAGGGTTTATACTAGATGAGGGTGGGTTTAGAGGGAGAGTCAAAGAGCTGGGGATCCAGGAAGGCAAACCGTCCCTAACTGATTAGAGCTAAGAGTGATAGGACTGGCCTTGGAATATGCCACCTGGGACAAGGTCATCATTTCATTCCTCACATCGCTGGGAAAAGGGTCAAGGATGCTTGACTTGGGAGAAGGAAACAGATAGCTCTGCTCCTGCCCTTTCCCCATTCTCATCCCACTCCTTTTGGGTCTATTCGAGTGTTTAGTACATAGTAGGCACACAATAAATATTTGATTGATGAATTAATGAATTAAAAATAAGTCAAATATGTGGGCAGATGAATGGATGGATCTTAATCTACATAGTTACACTTCTACCAACTTTGAAACAGATCTTTTTAAATTGTGCTACATGTACTAACAAAGTGATTTGCTGCCATTTTAGGCCTTTGTTTGTTCATATTTGGCAGACCAGTGGGAGGACATATCCCAACACCCAACTTAATTATTTTTTACCCTAATATTCTCCCAGCCTCAGAGTTTGACTGGATAACACAGCTATGTCAAAAGATAGTATCCCAAAGAGAAATGAGATTCTGCTAGTGTTCCTACAATCACCCTGAAAGAAGAAAGCATTTATTTCTTGAAGTGGGGTACATGGGTGTTGGTTGCTTTATTGCTCTTTAAATTGTCCACGTATGATTTTATAGACTCTCATATCTGTATTTTCCAAATGATCTTAATAAAAATGTTTTAAATAAAAGAAAGGCAAGGAGAGAGTTAACACCTGCCTTGAGCCTCCGCAGCAAAGAATAAATCTTTAACCTAAGGCCTCACGCCTTCACTGCGGTGGGCAGCTCCGCGGATGGCAGCGGCACAGTGTGGTGCCCGGACGAACAAGTAGACAATGAAAGAAAGAGATCCTGTGATCTTTACATCCTTGGATAGTCTTGAATTCCACACAGCTGTTTCTGGACAAAAGGACCTTCTGGAACTGGAGTCTTCTCCCTCGGGATTGATCTTCATGTCCTTTATTACCTGAGAGTGGCGGGTCTTTGGTGCCAATGATGAAAGCCGACGCACAGGCTGCAGTGGACATAAAGGCTTTCTGTGATTTCCAAGTGTGCGAGGAGGCAGGCAGGAGCAGGCACCCGGCACTCTCGCAACCCCACTCAGATCTCAGGGATGCTGTGGAGCTCGGCTCCTCCCCACTGACCTGAGAGGGCCCCGACAAGCCACTTCAAGGAGATTACCTCGTTTCTATTTTGCAGCTTTTTCTGGGTTTCCACGAGGTGGTTGTCTGGACATAACACACACTGGCAGTTCATCTTAATAGACAGCAGAATGAAAACAGCCCGATCAAATCGCAATCTAAAGGAATTCACAGAGGCTGCTTTCAGAGGGCCCAAGGCTCCCTTCAGCCAGACATCCCTGTGAAAGAATGCAGGGCTGGGGGCATCCAGGGCGGGGGGGACAAAATAAATGCAAATTCCCACTAAGAAGATACCTTTTCCCCCTTTGGCATCTCTGCTCTTGTTTTGTGGACTGCAACACGCGATTGAAAATTTTTTTCTAAAGAATGAAAATGACCTGAAGTTTAGAATTATTTTTAAGTTTGGGATGATAATTGATACTTTTATATATTTGAAATAAACTGAACACTCACTGCCGTGACCTCGTTACAGGACATGTCTGTCACTGTCACTACTCCACACCCAAGCTGGGCCACCATCGTGCCCACACAGACCGTGAGACAATCAAGCTCTCCCCAGCTCAGTGCTTTCTCCCCTTCTCTGTCCTCCTCCTCTGACCTGGCACACATGTGTCTTCTGAATGGGGGGTATCCGTTTGCTAGAGCTGCTATAACAAAGCACCATAAACCAGGTGACTTAAACAACAGAAGTCTCTAACCTCCCAGTTTTGGAGGCTGGAAGTTCAAAATCAACATGTCAAGTAGAGCTGGTTCCTTTTGAGGGCTGTGAGGGAAGAGTCTGCTCTAGGCCTTTGTCCTTGGCTCATAGACGGCTGTCTTCTCCCTGTCTCTTCACGTTACCTTCCCTCTATGCACATCTGTGTCTAAATTTCCTCTTCTTAAAAGAACACCAGTCATATTGGATTAAGGCCCAACCTAATGACCTCATTTTAACTTCATACCTCTATAAAGACCCTGTCTCCAAATAAGGTCCCATTCTGAGGAACTGTGGATGAGAACTTCAACCTTCAACTGTGGGGAGGCACACAATTCAACCTCCAACCCGGGGCTTTGCCAAAACCCCTTTTCCAAGTGGCGACTGGTGCATTCAGGACATGACTTCTTCAAGCCTCGATGCTGTAGTGTAGTAAATACAGAGAGGTCTGCACGCAAAGCAGTCACGTGCTCAAGTGGAAGTGCTCTATAAAGCATCGAGGGAAGATGTGGATTTCGTTAAAAAATGAAGAGAAAGGGAAAGTTTCTTCCTAAACAAGGTATGAATTTGTTTTGTACTGAATATCAAGCCACAGAGACTTTTTGTGTGACAGCACGTCTGTTTCTTTAGTGCATTTCCTTGAAGCACGCTCTTTTTCTTCCTTTCAATTATCTTTGTGTTTCTTATTTTTCATATTTATTCATAAATCCACACCTAGCAAGACCTGTGTGTAATCCACACCATTATTATTTAGTAGTGCAGACAGAGTATTCCACACTTCAGATGCTCAAGGACCAATTGGTTCTGACCTCCTATCATATATACCATCAGCGAGGGAGGAAATGAGGATTTGATCACTGTGGGTCCTCTCTCACTCTATCCTCCCTGTCCTGTGTCTCTTCTTTAAGTAGTGCAATAAATGCCTGACTAATAAATAACCACAGAGAAGCAAGTGACAGCAGACTCTATAGTTTCGACTCTACTGAGTATCCACACCAGGGCGAGAGTCCAACAGCTCCTGCACCCACGGCAATCTCCACGCAGCGCAAGGGACAAGGGCTGCCTATATTTCCAGACAGGCATCCAGACCAGAAAGTCACCTGCCCTGGTAACACTAAGATAAAGCAGGTGGACTTGCCTCTGTTTTTGAGGATTCTTCTTTCTTTCAGTTCCTTGCAACACTTAAGAAAAGCTAGATTTCAACCGAAAAAGATAACCCAGGGTGATTAAAACTGAACACTGTGTCGTGTGAGAAGGAATTGCAGGAACTCACCTGGAAAAGACTGAGGAGGAAAGTTTAAAGAACTGTCTGAGACAAGAGACTGCTGATTAGCACCAGCAGGCATTATAAGAGCCCAAAGGTCAGCACTAGGTCACTGTTACGAACTTGAGCTGTCTGTATAATCTGCCCTATAATAAGTGAGCTTCCAGTCCCCGAGGTATCTCCTAAAATATAGTGTCATTCCTAAGAGCACAGGTTTTGGAAATTCAATCCGGGCTCATCTCTTCCTAACCATGAGACTTTAGATAAATTCCTTAACCTCTCTGAGCCACAATTCCCCTCACATATAAAATGGCAGCCACAGTCTCTAGCACACGGAAGACCCTCGATAAATAACTAGTAACATCCCCCCAACTGCACCCCTCTTCCTTTGATTCCTTTCATAGAGTAATGGGTACTAGAATCTCTAACTTCCATTCCTCTCGAACAAACTGAGAGAACCCAACATCTCAGCAGGGGTGTTTGGCTTTGGGTGTGAAATTCCTCTGGGCAACTGAATAATAAACACTGGGCATGGGTTTACTACCACCATTCTTCTCTTCCTACCTGAAGGGAGCCGCATAAAACATTCAACTCCATCTTGCTGGTAGTTTTAACCATGCTTAAATATTTCATAGAGAACATTTTTCTTTGAAACACTCTCTTGTCTCATTTTTTAACAGAGTGTGATCTGAATTAATGTGGTGAGGCCGAAAGAAAGAGCAGAAGAAATTAATACAGGGGCAGCTCTCCTGCCAGAACAGTTGAACACTCTCCAGGACCCTGTTTGTTTGCTTGTCCATGTGCGTTAAATGTCCAAGCACTAAAGTCTCTCAGTGCTTTGGGGATATCACTGGCTGAGTGGGTGCTTGTGTGTTTAAAGAGGCAGGATGTATGCACACACATATGCTCAGCCTACCCCTGATGTAGATTAGATTGATGTTCAAAATGTTTTTACTCTCTGCCTTCCTCTTCCAAAGCAGAATACTTCCCCACCCCTCCACTTGGAATCTAGTCACGTGACTTGCTTTATCCAGTGGAATGTGGGCAGGCATGACAGGGTACCAGTTCCAAGGCTGGCCTTACAGGCAGTGTCGTGGTTCCACACGCGCTCTCGCTCCCTCGCCCTCTGGCATTGCCCTGAGAAGAGCATCCCCCATCAGCCCACTGCTGCCTCCTCTGCCACGGCCCCAGAATGAACACTCTTGAAGCAAATCTTAGTCCAACTCACAGCCAAGAGCCAGACTCAGCCAATCACAGAAGCAAACCCACCCAACAGATCACAACTTTGATAGACAGACCTGCAGACACCTGAGCAAAAAAAATTATGCCTCCTCCATGCACAAGCAAATTTCACATTCTTTTAATTATTACTTGTATCATATGGTGTAGATTTAACTACAAAATAAAGTAGACAGTATGTGGATGTCATTGCTCCTGATCTGTACAATCTATGTGCATCTATGTGTATATAAACATACGTCTGTTTATAAATATAATGAAGAAACCCATGGAAGAAACAATACCAATTTATTAACCCACAGTTCTGTGGGACAGAAGTCAGCATGGCATGGCCACGTTCTCAGTTTAGGGTCTCACAAGACTGCAATCAAGGTGTCTACCTGCTGAGTCCTTGTCTGGAAGCTCCTGGGGAAAAATCCACTTGCAAACCCTTTCCCATTGTTGGCAGAATTCAGTTCCTTGTGGTTGAAGAACTGAGGTCGCTGTTGTCTTTCTGGCTGTCAGTGGGGTGGCAGCCCTCAGCTTCTAGCGGCTGTCCCCACTCTGTGATGCAGCCCCTCCATCATCAGGCTGGAGGTGGCACGTCCCATCTTCTCGAGCTCTGAAGCTCCAGCTCCCTTCATGGCTGACCTCTAGTGCCAGGTATGAAGGGCTCATGTGAATAGATCAGGCCTACCCAGATAAACTCCCCCTTAAGGTCAACTTATTCAGAAGCTTAACTACATCTGTAAAATCCTTTCTACTGTAACATAGACCAGGAGTGAAATCTCATCAGATTCACAGGTTCTGCCCACACTCGAGGGAAGGAGATGATGTAGGGGTGAAGGCCCTGGTGATCATCTTAGAATTCTGCATCCCGCATAGACGCTCTGCCTCCCCCAAAGTTCCAGGGTCCTCCCTCTGCCCTTAGCTAGCTAGAGCCCTCGAGACTATGGCTCCTTTCAGGTACACTCAAACTCAACACAGTCTTGTCCCACTCCAGTAGGCCTTCTCTAGGCTACTAGCCAGCTAAGCTGGGAAACTAACTAACACCCAGGTGTTTGCTGGGTTCATGGACCTCCCCTCTGGCCACCATGTCTGCCTTTTTAATAAGAGCTCTGCCACAGGGAGTTCAAAGGATGACAGGCAGGAAAGAGCTGGTAGAAATTTTAGGCACTTGGGCAAGCTGGCAAGGGTGACATATTAGGTCTGAGAGGCTCTTAGGCACCCCTCAATCACATGACAGTGCCCATGCCTGAGTGTCATCAGGAAGTAAAGTGTATAACGACTGTCATCTCATTGCTGACATCTGCCCCCCGGGACAATAAAGGCCAAAGTCTTCCTTTAAGTAAAACTGTTCTGCTTTCTGCTTCACACAAAGCAGAAAATGTTCTGGCCACTCCTTAGGTTTGCAATTTGACTGCTCAGAAACTGGGATAGGTGTTCTACCAGCAGATGGTTTAATGTGCAACTGAGCCCAAGAAATCTGCTTTCAGGGACAGAAGTTCCAGGCAGCATTCAACAAACAGCCCTCTAGCACCTGCTTCTCACTAAATCCTGTGCAGCAGGTTTAGGAAGGGAGCACTTGACATCTGTCACCCAGCCTTGAGCCAGACCTACCTACTATGTCCAAATATAAAATAGCCCCCAAAGTAAGGTGATCTCCCAGTTTCCCAGTGAAAAGATCCAAAAGAAACGGTTTGGGGCAACTTAAACATACAAATTTTTAGGGATGTGGTTGATACAGAAAATGTGTACCTCTAATGTTTAATTTATTAATTTATGTTCACACACAAACTTAAAGATCACAATATATAAATTAGATTTGAGAACATGAATTGTTTCCACTCACATACCATGAAACAATTTTATTTTATTAGGCTTTTCAACAACAACAAAAAAAGACAGGGTCTCTTCTGCTGCTCAGGCACGATCATAACTCACTGCAGCCTCACACTTCTGAGCTCAGGTGATACTCCTGCCTCAGCCTCCCAAGTATCTGGGACTACAGGTACACACTAGCACTTCCAGCTAATTTTTTTATTTTTGTAGAGATAGAGTCTTGCTATGTTGCCCAGGCTGGTCTTGAACTCCTCGTCTTAGGTTCTTCACAGGTATCTTCTACGTCGTTGCAGTTTCCACAATGAGAACGCCCTGTGGAGTCATCTAACTGGGCTGAGTATTTTTTAGCCCACATTTCACGTGATATCAGGAAATTTTAAGTTAAGCTACAAGTGCCTTTTGGCCCAAAAATATGCATAACATTTGGTATAACTTTTCGTTCGTATTGTATATTTGTGATCTTCACAACATATCCTTTGTGTGCCTTTCGAAGTGGCCTTTTAAAGGCTTTTACAACAACATCCAAAACTTGCATCCAAAACTACTCCCTTTACCTGCTTTACATTTCTCCCTAGAGCTCAGCTTCAGAGGCCTTGTCTTGCCTGGGGCTACAGAGGTCTTGTCTCTTTTGTTACCATTCTGTCCCCTTCCTCGAACACTAGCTGGTGCACAGAGGGCTTATACTTGTTTTTAAATACTTCCAAGAATGATCACCAAATTATGTTACATTTTTACATACATCAAATTTTATTTTATGTATAAAATTTTTATATTATATATTTCATATATCAAATCATATAAATAAATATGAAATATATGTTAAATGATTATATGTACATAAAATTCCATTCAATATTAATAACACCTACAAGCACATGAAATATATTAAGATCATTTTAGGCTATGTGTTCTCTAACTAATACTTTTCAAGAAAAAAAAATCTAATTTTAAAAAGTAACCAAGAGAGGATCCTGTAACATGAAAGAGGAGTAAGGAGTCAATTCTTTGAAGGGGGGATCTCTTCTTATTTGGGGGCTCACGTGCAAGTACAAAGCAGCCATTTCCACGCCTCGGAAAGCCCACTTCTCAGTCCTCTCTCTTATCCAAACCGTCTGCCCCCTCAGCTTTTAGAACAATACCTACTTTCTTCTATCTCTCTGAACATTCTTTTCATGCCTTTTTTTAAACTTCTGCTCCTTAAACATCAAAGGCCCCTGCTGACCTTTGTCGGGTCCGTGCTATTTCTAATTTATTATGGATAGAGATTCCTCCTCCTTGGCCAGCCTTCCCAACCTGAGAGACTTCCTGCCCTCCTAAAGACAGATTCCTGGTTTCCATGGCATTCTTGGGAGCTTTCCTGTTCTCCTGCCCACCTGGGAACTCATTTCTCAGCCTCTAAGCTTATTCCTGTTTTCGGTATTCCATCCTGACCCCAGCCTACTCGCACCGCTGGCTGACATAGTATTATTCAGGCATGTTGTCTGATGCCGCCACCCTTTACGAATCCAGGTCCCTTGATCACATAAACACAGCAATGCTCTGACTTAGTGAGAAAGTGGGACAGACAGACACACATACAGAGAGGTCGTAACTGTCACACAACACAAGGACCCCACTTGAAAAGGAGAAATCTTCAGGAACCAATGGGGAGGGACTGCTGCCGTCAGCACAAATCACCACCAAGCCACAGAACCCAGATTTCTCAAGTGCCATTGTGGTCTTCAGGGTGGCATCATGGACTCCCAGGAAGAAAATGACTAGAATGTGTACCGCACATTGAATTTGAAAGTCAAGGTAGTCCACTGTTCAGTTGTCGTATGTTTACGCAGTGGGTGGGGACATGGGAAGCAGCAGCCCTTTTGGGGTGCCGGCGAAACAGTGAGGGATGTTGGACTTTCTGGAGTTTGAGACTAAGGGACAGAGGGGGAATTAAGCATCACGCGCCCCCGAAAGTCATAACAATACTTAATTATCCACTTCCTTCTCTGTTCTGTGGTTTGTGATAGACACTCCCTAAAGTTAATCCAACAGATTCTTGCATACAGAATATAAATTCTTTCCAAAAAATTCCTGGGAGACATAGGAGAAATAGATGTCACTCTCTCCTGCACCCTGAGGACAGCGCATGTCCCAGACCTGCAGAGGAGAAGGGGGCAGTGCTCTTGAGAGGGAGGAGAGGAGGCTTGGAACAAACAGCCCCGTTTCCTCCAAGCAAGTTTCATTTTATTTCCTGGTTTGTGATTGCATGAAAAAAACATCCCCAAGCAGTCTTTGTGTGGTTTCCCCTCCGTTCCGTTTCTGTTCCATCATGCGACAAGACAGCCATGCTTATAAAGAATGAAAATATTCTTTGCCATTTTTTTCCTCCATCTCAAGTCTTTCATGATGAATTGCCTGTGCTATTTGTGTGCAAGGATTTTTCTTTAGAAAAACCTGAGGAAATCTCCATTAGCAAGCTTCTATCACCCCTAAAATAGCAGATATGCTCATTCAGAAACTAAAGCTATTTTCGTTAAAATAGAGCTATACTTTTAGGCATTTTTACAATTGTGCACAAATAGTAATCTCTTAGTTCTCTTGTTCTCCTTTTTTGAAAATTTTTTAAGAAAGACATCTGTTCAGAAAATAGTTTCCTTTATTTGGGCATTCTCATGAATTGGTGATGAAGCTAGTGCCACAGATTATATGTGGAGTTAGAAATATGTTATATGAAATGATTCATAGTCTCATGACAATATAATTTATACACAGAGAGATGCTAATTTCCATGCATCCTGATTTATTTTATTAATAATTCTTACAGGCAGTATATTCTGTTATTACTGAATTTATTTTAGATCAGTCAGTTTTCAAATTGGCCTATGATCAATTCATAAAAATATTGGAAGTAATCAGATACATAATAAATTGTTCCATAGAGTCAGATATAACTACTATGTAACAGTAAATTGAGATGATATTGGTTTTAATCAGCTACCCAAAAAAGGGGAAATTTATGCTGTTCTCTGTTTAATTTAGATTATAAAATTCACTGGGGAAATCAAGGAATCGGATAGCTGATAGGAGCTCTTAATAGCAATTGCAGTAAAACACATTTCACTGCTTGAAATTTGTGAGCTCCAATTAATCATAGGCTCAAATAGTTTTTAAAAGTGTTTTATAATCCAAATATTACTATCTCAGTAAGACACTGCAGCGTGTTTATTAATCCATATCTGCTTGCATACCCTCCTTGACCTTCAGTCACATGCCTTACAGCTCAGCAGGCTTCAAGCAAGATGCCAAAAATGCCTGCTCCATCTAATTGCATGATTTTCAGTTACTCCACACTGTTTCTTCCCGAAGAAGCTTTAAAAAAAAAAAATCCCTTGCTACTTTAGTCTCCCTTCTTAATGACAATAGAATATTCATTTACTACATTCTTAGAATTTTAAAGGCTCTCCTTCTAAACTTCCACTTACAAAAATGGCCTTCTCAGTCCCTATTCCTTTTCTATTTTCTAAAATAAGACAACCTCATTATTAAACTCCTCAAGATATACGGGAGTCTGTCCTCCAGAGAAAGGGAGGCTAAGCTCTCTCCCATGTGTTATTCTATTAATTAATCACCATTTTCCTGGTATCTCTGGAATCTCTGCACTAAAAGGACAGGTCTCTGTCTTGTCTAGCACAGTTACCCCAAAATCTAGAATTGTGCCTAGTAATCAGTAGGTGAGCAAATATCTTACCCAAAGCCCTCATTCTGCTATTTTAGACTATTTTATCCTTCTCTCTTTAATAGAGAGAGAGGAAAAACTCTACAGAGAGTTGACAAATACAAACTGGGATGTGATGTGGCCTATTTGTTAAAACACATCAGTAGAAACAGAAGAAATTCCAAATTCCTCATGCTGGCATTCAAGGCTCTCTCCAGCCTCTCACTTCCCACCACCTCCTGGCACACAGCTTTTTCTGCCATCTGACAAATTTATCTAATGAACTGATTTCAAAATACATCCGACACTTTTCCTGCTCCACCTCTAAGCCTGGAACGCCCTCTCCCAAAACTCCACCTATCAAAATACCCATCCACCTTGAACATCATGTGGCAATAAAGAAATACCACAGGCCAGGTGCAGTGGCTCACACCTGTAATCCTAGCATCTGGGAGGCCAAGGTGGGAGGATCGCTTGAGTTCAGGAGTTCAAGATGAGCCTGGGAAACTTAATGAGACCTGTCTCTACTTAAAATAGAAAAAATTAGCCGGGCCTGGTGTTGTGTGCCTGTAGTCCCAACTACTCAGGAGGCTGAGGCAGGAATATTGCTTGAGTTAGAGGTTGCAATGAGCTATGATGATGCCACTACACTCTAGCCCAGGTGAGAGAGCAAGACTCTGTCTCAAAAAAAAAAAAAAAGAAAAGAAAAGAAAAGAAAGAAAGAAACAGCACTGACTTTAGCATCAGATGAGCCTATACAGTGTGACAGCAGACAAATTACTTAAACTTTCTGAACAGTTGTTTCCTCAATAGTAAAATGGGGATAACCTGGATACTAAATGATCCTATTATGTGTGTAGAAAAGGAAGAAAATAGAACCATTTGATAAAGTATTAATGACCACCATGCCTGATAAATCGTAAAGTTCTTAAGCAGAAACCATGTCTTAAATGTCTGCTGCTCTTGACAGCCCAAGCGAGTTCTTTGTACACTGTAGTTGCAGATGAATGGGGCATGAATGAATGAGCACGTGAATGCAGCAGAAAGAGAAGAGAGGCAGAAGCAGCGTGGGGAAATGCAGAGAAGCAAAGTAGCGGGGAGCATTTATAATCTGGGGTCCCTAATTATCTGTAGATATGTTTATAAGCAAATGAAGAGAAGAAAAATGAAGATGCCTTATTGAAATGGTTTTCAATGAGGCATCATTAAAAGAAGAAAGACGAGAGAAGAAAAGTGAAGAGCCTCGTTGAAAGGTGCTACTTAAGCCAGGGCTTTAAGGGAGGATTTATCTACATGGCAGCATGGTAGGATGTGGCAGGAAGGGACATGTTGAGATCAGTTATGGACTGGTTGAGTTGGAGGTACCTGTGGGACATCCAAGTGGAGGGGCCATGAGGGACCTGGCATAAAATATTTTTCCCTGTTGGGCTCAGAGCTAAGCAGGGGAGTGCTATATAGCTACAGTTTTCATCAAGACCTGACCATAGAGCTTCATGGTGGGTCAAAGGTAACCCAGAAGGCAGCAGGGAAATGCCCCTGTGTGGAAGCCACATAGCGAGAAAGACATTATCTTCCCAGCTATGCAGGGAATTAACATTCCCAACCACCAGCATCATTCACAAATAAGACAAAATACAGTCAGACCTCTGCATTCATGGGTTCCGCATTGGTGGACTGAACCAACCGCAGATTGAAAATACTTGGAGGCTGGGCACGGTGGCTCATGCCTGTAATCCTAGCACTCTGGGAGGCCGAGGTGGGTGGATTGTTTGAGCTCAGGAGTTCGAGACCAGCCTGAGCAAGAGCGAGACCCCATCTCTACTAAAAATAGAAAGAAATTAATCGGACAACTAAAAATATATAGAAAAAATTAGCCAGGCATGGTGGCGCATGCCTGTAGTCCCAGCTACTCGGGAGGCTGAGGCAGGAGTCCTGCTTGAGCCCAGGAGTTTGAGGTTGCTGTGAGCTAGGCTGACACCACGGCACTCACTCTAGCCCGGGCAAAGGAGTGACACTCTGTCTCAAAAAAAAAAAAAAAAAAAAAAAGAAACTATTTGGGAAAAAAGTGAATGGTTGTGTCTGTACTAAACACGCAGAACTTTTTCTTGTCACTATTCCCTAAACAATGCATTATAACAACCATTTACATAGCATTTACATTGTATTAGGTATTTTAAGTAATCTAGAGATGATTTAAAGTATACAGGAGGATGTGCATAGGTTACACGCAAATACTACATTATTTTATATAAGGGACTTTAGCATTAGTGGATTTAGGTATCCACAGGAGTCCTGGAACCAATCCCCCACAGATACTGAGGGACAACTGCAGTTGGCTCCTTACTATTCTGAACTACAGCAGGAAGGCACATACCCCCAGCCGGTACCCAAAACCTCCTCCCTCAACCAAAGACTACATGGCCTAAAATTTTAGCATTAGCTTGCATTCATTAAACTCTGAGTTCAGCACTGTCCTTCCTCCTCTAGCATTCTTTTTCAACATGAAAAGATAAAGTATTGCATCATTAACACCTTCATGAAAATAAGTAAAGAATTCTATGACATCTGCATCACGAGAATCTGAGAGTAGTGAGAGAAGATGGATGCCGGGCCTGAGGTGAGAGGAGAGGGAGGGAGGCTCTGCAAGGGGGAGGGAAGCCTTCAACAGCACCCTCGTCCACCCTCATGCCTCTCCTGCTACCTCGAGGCAGGTGATACCCACAACTTATGCCTGCCCTGACTTCTCTCAGGGAAGCTGGGTCCCTCATGGCCCCTCCACTTGGATGTCCCACAGGCATCTCCAACTCAATGGGTCCATAACTGATCTCAACATGTCCCTTCCTGCCACATCCTACCATGCTCCCATGTAGATAAATTACCCCTTAAACCCTAGCTTCGGTAGCACCTTTCAGTGAGGCTCTCCATTTGCAAATAATTTCTCTCTCTTTTGAAATACCATAGCCTTTCATTGGTGTCTTTGCAGTACTTTTACTCTCTACTAAGCACTATAGTGATACAGGTTTTTTCCTCCCCTTTTGGAATGCGAGATCTTTGAGACAGTCATGAATTCTCTGACAAAGTTTATGCAGCATTTTCCATATGGAAATGTTAGTTACATTCATCAGTCTGAGGGAGAGAAAGAAATAGTGGACAAGGAGAACACCCTGCTTCAAGGTCATGATTAAGATTTACAAACAAAATGCTTCAGACCTGTTTTTAAAACTTGATTTCTATATAAGATCACACAGAATTTTGTTGTACTCAGTCAGAGATGATCAAATTACTGACCTAAAAGATATTTTTAGAAATCACCTAGTCCAGAGGTTTTGCAAAACTTTTAAAGCAGCTGGGTTTGGTGGCTCACGCCCATAATCCCATCGCTGTAAGAGGCCAAAGCCGGAGGATCACTTGAGGCCAGGAGTTTCAGACAAGCCTGGGCAACATAGCAAGACCATGTCTCTACAAAATACTTTAAAAAGATTTAGCTGGGTGTCGTGGTACACACCCGTAGTCCCAGCTATTCTGGAGGCTGAGGCAGGAGGATCCTGAGCCCAGGAGTTTGAGGTTGGTGTGAGCTATGATGATGCCACTTGTGCTCTAGCCCAGACAACAGAGTGAGATTCTGTCTCTATAGAAAAAAAACAAAAGAAACTTTTAAAGTCATTAGATATTTATATACAAAAATTAAATTTCACAAACTTGGTCAAGAGATAAAGTTTTAAATGTAAACATGTATACAAATAATGTATACCAAACAAATAGTAAGAAATCAATACCAGCTTGAAGTCAATAATTTGTGTTAAGGGGATTTGAACTGTTATATTCATTTATTTATTTAATAAATACTTCTAAGTATTTAATACCTGCTAGGCATTGTTCTAAATACTTTAGAAAAATTAAGTTATTTTCCTCACAACAGTACAAAATGTATGATCATCATCTCAATTTTACAGATGAGAAAACTAAGACATGGACTGTTTCTGAAGCTTCCTCCAAGTCACATGACCAGTAAATAAGTTTAGGATTCAGACCCAGACAATCTGGCTCCAGATTGTCCATAGTCATAACCAATAAAAAATGGCCTGACTTACTGGTATTATTATTGTTATTATGCTAAAAAGCTTGAGGACAGAATTGTGAATATTATGGAACCCTCTTTCCTTTTTTCCTCTAGACAATAGAAAAAGAATTGAGTTAAAAATTTATCACTATATGCGGAGAGATAGGAACACTCATACACTGCTGGTGGGACTGCAAACTAGTGCAACCTCTGTGGAAAGCAATATGGAGATACCTTAAAGAGATACAAGTAGAAGTACCATTCGATCCAGCAATCCCATTACTGGGCATCTACCCAAAAGAACAAATGATACTCTATAAGAAAGACACCTGCACCTGAATGTTTATAGTAGCACAATTCACAATTGCAAAGATGTGGAAACAACCCAAGTGTCCATCAATACATGAGTGGATTAATAAAATGTGGTATATGTATACCATGGAGTACTATTCAGCTTTAAGAAACAAGGGTGATATAGCACCTCTTGTATACTCCTGGATAGAGTTGGAATGCATTCTACTAAGTGAAGTATCCCAAGAATGGAAAAACAAGCACCACAGGTACTCACCATCAAATTGGTATTAACTTATCAACACATAAGTGCACATATAAGAATAACATCTATTGGATGTCGGGCAGGGGGGAGGGGGAAGGAAGGGACAGGTATTTGCATACACAAAGAGTGCAATGTGCACCATACGAGGGATGGACATGCTTGAAACTCGGACTTGGAGGGGGAGGGGGGAGGCAAGGGCAACATACGTAACCTAAACATCTGTACCCCCATAATATGCTGAAATAAAAAAAAAATTTATCACTATAGATGACAACAATTTCCTTAATTTCCTGTGTGATCCTCATTCTTGATTGAAGTTTTATGAGCAAGAAGAGTAGAGAGGTTAAAAAATGATTTTGTTACCATCCTTATAATTTAGAAAAACATCGACAAATTCATAAACGTATTGAAAGTTTTAACTCCATTTGTGAAGTAGCCTAAGAATCTTTGTCCAATTTTCTCTGGAAATCAACAGCTCTATAAAACACTTTGAAAAATGTTACTGGTCAATGTCACTATCTCGAGGGAGGCCATCTCTAAACTATCATGGAAAGATTCATAAGCAGCACAGGGCAGAGACTATGTCTTGTTTGTGTCTCTTTCTCTACCTAGAACAGAGTCCAGCACGGTATGAGATCATTACATGTTTCTTGAATTTAACAACTTGTTTTCTGTGTGTTCTTTTTAAGGCTTTACAAAAATCCCAATTTTTCACTACTCAATCTCTGAATAAGAATGCCCAAGAACAGGAAAGAAAGGAGAATCAGAAACCACTGGAAGATCAAAGGAAACGTTACTACAAAAAACAGGGGGATTCTCCTTCCCTGTGGGGAGCACACCTTGGCTGACCACACTGCCAGGAGCCTCTAATTGCTGACTGGCAAAAGGAAAATGGTCACACACCTCCCAAGAGAAGGAGAATAAAAACAGAGCCCAGAATTGCTCTATAACCAACCCTGGCAGAAGGAAATAGATCATATCTTGTCAGCAAGTGTAGTAACAGGCCTAGGAGGGATACCCCTTTGGTATCACATTGGAAGTGGGGATTGGGCAGAGAGGAGTAGGCTGGGTATGTGGTTTCATGGGTATCAATTTACAAATGCAAAGCCCACCTCACCATTGCACACATGTGAGAGACAGACAGACAGACAGAAATCAAGAGAGCACACAAGCCACCTAGATGAGAGATTTCTGGGGTTTGGGAATGCCCACGCCTCTACTCCATCCAAATATGTCCTGTCTTAGAAGTTGTTGAGGATGAAGCTCTACAATGAGAAATTCACACAAACTTTAGCAATGAAAGGGGCCTCAGCATTTATCCAATTCCTCCTCTTTACAGATTATGCTACAGGCAGAAATTATGATTAACCCCAAATTAAAATTAGGTTAGTGGCAGACCAAGAACACACAGCCCAGGGATCACGTCTCTGATCCTAGCCCAGCCCCCTTTCTGGTACTTCTCTTACTCTTCTGCTTTGTCCGCAAAAGGAAGGAAGACCTTAAGCTTTGTGCATCATTCTCACACGGTAGTCATTCCCTTGCCTCCTTGGCAATTTGCGCCATCCCATCTATGTACGATTTGTACCATTTGTTACCTATCAGTTTTCTCTAAATTTGTATTTAATCTGTAGCAGAGATTGCCAACTGTCCCCTAGTTTCCATTATGCCTTTTTTAGGGCAATAGAGCACCCCCATACCCCTGAGTTCTGGCTGGGGCCATGGCCGCCCAGTATCCCTTGCAGCGGGGTACAGCCACGTGACAGAACGTCAACAGAAGTAATATTAATATATACAACTTCTACCTATTTAAACCTTGTTTAAACCTCTTGTCATGAAGTTCCTCTCTTTCTTCCTTCTTCTAACAGGTTAGAAATAGCAAGGTCACGTGGCAGCTTCAATCACCCAGAGGAGAACAATGCCATAGAAGATGACAAAATGACTCAATAGGAAGAATCTGGGTTCCTAAGCAAGTCCGCGGACCCAAGCTCCAGAAAGCTACAATGGAGACAGATAAACTCTCTTATTTAAGTTTCAGTATCTTGGAGATCTCTTTGTCATAGCAGCTTAGCATTTATCCTACCTAAAACAACATCCTATGCGATAATATCCATTAAAAATCTGGATTTTATTTAACCTTTTCTCTTTGGTAAATACTTTAAGTTATATAACTATTCAAATAAACAATATTTGTTCAAATATCAGCTAAAAATCATTCCTCCTCTACAGAAGCATGAACACCCAACTTGGGAAAAGAGGAATATAAGGGAAGCAAAACCAGGTTTTGATCAGAATAAGCAGTAAAAGAAAAAGAAATACAAAAAAAATAAAGGCAGAGTGCAAGGAAGGTAACGTTCACCTTCCAGCCTTGGGTGAGCCTGCACTCTGCCGCACAGCGCAGGTAAGAGGCCAGCGACTTCCAGGGCCCGCCCCCCGCCCAGCCTCACCTCTCTCTATAAGAAGGATCCCGGCATTGGCAGGGAGGCAGACATCCCTCACCACCCCCTCCCACAAACCCCTCGAGGTAGAAGGGGCTTCAAAGCCGGTAGGCACCATTTTAGGAGGTAGAAGTTGCACAAGAGAGTCTAGCCAGTTTTGGCTACGCATCCTGCCGAGTCCCTTCCCCGTGCAAATCAAGGAGGCAATCGTGGCATTCAAAAACCCAAAGGAGGAGGCAATATCATCTGTATTGGCCGAGCAAGGCAGTTGTTTTGTAAGTTCTCATGTCGGGCTTTCCCGAACAGCTCCTCCTCCCCAGCCTCCCTCCCTCCCTCCGCAGCCATGCCCTGAGGGAATGCAGAGTGGAAACACCTGTGCCAGGACCGCACCTCCCCTCCCACTCACCCCTTCCCACCGCCCCACACCACAGGGCCTTGCCCCTAACTGCAGCGGGTCTCTGGAAACATAAAAATGCTGTTTTGCCTGGGGCAAACTTGGGGCAGAAGGAATGAGTTTTTAAATTAATTTTGAGAAAATGACATTCATTAGTTTAGCTTCCCATCTGGAATTATTTTAAACACACACACACACACACACACACACACACACACACGGAGGCAGGTTTTTCCTTCACCTCCATCTCTACATTTGACCCCTGCACTGAGGCAGAACAGAATCAAGTCCAATAATCACTTATCCTTTTCCTTAGATGGTGGTCAGAGCAAGGCTTTCTCTTCCCACCAAGGAATCCCCTCTTAAAGTAGCCTTCAAATCACTGTCAGTGCAGAGATTTTGGATTCCCCCCCTCAGACTATACTTACCCATCACAGTAAACACATGAAAGTGCAATTTTTGAGTAACTACTTTCATAGGTATGGCAGGAAAATCTCCTAGTTTAGTGCCCAAGCTAAGCAGAACAGACTTGAAAACAAATCACTGTGATTAGTAAAAAGAGTTGAGCAGACCAGGCTCTGCAGTGAGTAGCTGGTTCAACCCTAGCAAGTTAATTCTTATCTCTGAGCTTCAGATTTCATACTCTGGAAAATGGGGATGGGAAGGCCTCTCATGTAAGATTGTTGGGTGAATTAAATGGGATGGTATATATAAATGTGAATAACCCAATGCCCAGCAGGTACTTCATAAATGTAAGCTATCTTTTTTCCCTCTTTCTTCTTTTCCTCCTAAACAAGCTAGTATGCTATTTAGACAACTTAAATAGAACAGTCAGTGAACAATTTTATTTTTGTTCTTTATACTATTCTGTATTTTCCAAAAATTCTTTAGTAATGTGTTATTGTTTTCTGAATAAGAAAAAAAAGTTATTTACAAAGATAGTAACATGTAATCTTTGTAAAGAAACCTACCTTTCTCCACCACCTAAATTCACATACTTTGTGTTTATTTCTTCCCCCCAAAAACAAATGGTAAGAAATCATACCATTTAGAGTAAATTGCTTTTTCAATTGGTAGTAAAGATAAATAAATTCATCAGAACAATTAAAGCAAATTCTTCTGTTTGTCTTTTAAACTTCATCCCATTGGAAAATAAATACGAGACAGCTAAGCTGGTACAACTGAGAACCTCAAATGCAGTATTTCTTCCATTACAGGATAAGATGATGGCTCTGGGTACAGGATGGAGCAAGTACTTTGAAAATTTTGATTAGTCGGTTATGTCTACATATGTTGTAGTATTTAAACATTTCACCATCTTAAAATGATCTTTTAATATTCTGGTATTTATAAATAAAAATGGGTTCAGATCATTCTTTCCTGCAAACCCAACAACCTTAATACATATAAATTAGCATCCGGGCATGAAAAGTAAGATTTCAGTACAGCACTACTGCCGGGGGACAGTGACTGACCTCTGCTGACATCATGCCTGTGGGTTTGATGAAATAGGAGTGAGAAGGAATTTGGGCAAAGAGGCTGACCCTGTTCAGCTGTCACCTGCAGAACTTGTTTTCAGCTAGACACCGTGGCACAACTACTAATACAAACAATTTATATACTATGTCATGATTCCTGGTTATAAAATATGAGGAGCTTCATTAGCATTTACATAACAAATATTTCATTTTACCAGTGCGTCACTGCTTGGAGAAAACAATTCTGGGAGATACAGACAGACAAAAGGAGAGCTGGAAAGCTAAGCTGGAGTTTTCTTCTAGAGCCGGGTGAGCTGCTGTAGCCTAATTCTTAACTGGTATATGCCTCCAAAGCCTGGAGATTAATTCTGGGACTCTCCAGCCAAAAACTTGGAAGTGCAGACAGGGGAAATTCTTCAGTTAGCCCTGCCCCACCTCTCAGAGATGTTCTACGGTAGGTTTTGGGTGGGACTTAGGAATCCAAATGTTTGAAACGTCCCCAGGTAATTCTAAACTAGGTGCCAGAAAACCATACTCACGCCTTATCCTCCCTTCAAGTGAGAGGCAAACTCTTCTTTAATTATCTTGGGAAAGATAAAGCTTACAGCATTTTTATTTACTATGGGGGATTGTGTTTTATAGCAGGAAAAAAGGGGTAGGAATTTATGGAAAAAACTTTTTATTTCAAAATAATAAGGGGGTACAAATGTCTTTGTTATATGGATATCTTATGTAATGCTTAAGTGGGAGCTTTTAATGTGCCCATCACCAGGATAGTGTTCATTGTGCCCTATAGGTAAGTTTTTACCCCTCGCCCCCTCTTGCCCTCCCCCTTCGTGGTTTCCAATGACCTTTACATCTCTTTGTGTTTGTGTGTGCCCATCGTTTCTCTCCCAATTATTAGAGAGTACATATGGTGTCTGTTTTTCCACTCCTGAGATACTTTGCTAAGGCCAATGGTCTCCAGTTCCATCCAAGTTGCTGCAAAAGACATTGTTCCATTCCTTATTATGGCTGAGTAGTACTCTATGGTGTATATATACCACATTTTCTTAATCCATTCATGAATTGATGGGCACTTAGGTTTACTCCACATCTTTGCACTTATGAATTGTGCTGTGATAAACATTCCAGTGCAAGTGTCTTTTTGATAAAATGGCTCCTTTGCCTTTGGATACCCAGTAGTGGGGTTGCTGTACCAAATGGTAGGTCTACTTTTAGTCCTTTGAGGAATCTCTATACTGTTTTCCACAGAGGTTGTACTAAATTGCAGACCCACCAACAGTATACAGTGTTCTTTCTCTCTGCAACCACACCAGCATCTGTTGTTGTGGACTTTTTAATAAAAGCCATTCTAACAGGGGTAAGGTGATATCTCATTGTGGTTTTAATTTGCATTTCCCTGATGATTAGTGATGTTGAGCATTTTTTCTTAGTTTGTTAGCCATTTGTCTATCTTCTTTTGAAAAACTGCTGTTTGTGTGTTTTGCCCACTTTTTAATGGGGTTGTTTGTTTTTATCTTGCTGATTTGTTTGAGTTCTTTGTAGATTCTGGATATTAGCCCTTTGTCAGATGCATAGTTTGCAAATATTTTCTCCCATTCTGTAGGTTGTCTGTTTACTTTGTTGATTATTTTCTGTGCTGTACAGAAGCTTTTTAATTTAATAAAGTCTCATCTATTTATTTTTGTTGTTGCTGTATTTGCCTTTGGGGTCTTAGTCATAAATTCTTTGCCTAGGCTGATGTCTATAAGAGTATTTCCTATGTTTTCTTCAACAATTTTTATGGTTTCATGCCTCCAAATTTGTCCTTTTTGCTTAAGATTGCTTTGGCTATTTGGGCTTTTTTTTTTTTTTTTTTTTTTTTTTTTTTTTTTTTTTTTTTTTTTTTTTTTTTTTTTTTTTTTTTTTTTTTTTTTTTTTTTTTTTTTTTTTTTTTTTTTTTTTTTGGATCCAAATGAAGTGTAGAATTATTTTTTCTAGATCTGTGAAATATAACATTGGTTTTTTCATGGGGCTTGCATTGAATCTGTAAATCACTTTGGGCAATGGGGACATTTTAACAATGTTGATTCTACCAATCTATGGCATGGGATATTTTTCCATTTCTTTGGGTCATCTATGATTTCTTTCATCAGTGTTTTATAGTTCTCCTTGTAGAGATCATTCACCTCCCTGGTGAAGTATATTTCTAGGTGTTTTATTTTCTTTGTAGCTATTGTAAATGGTATTCAGTCCTTGATTTGACTCTCACTGGACTGTTATTAGTATATAGAAATGCTACTGATTTATGTACATTGATTTTGTAACCTGAGACTTCGTTGAATTCATCTATCAATTCCAGAAGTCCCTGGATGCAGCCTCTAGGGTTTTCTAGATACAGGATCACATCATCAGCAAACAGGGATAGTTTGACCTCCTCTTTCCCAATTTGGATGCTCTTTATCTCTTTCTCTTGCCTGATTGCTCTGGCTAGAACTTCCAGTACTATGTTGAATAGAAGTGGTGACAGTGGGCACATTTGTCTTGTTCCAGTTCCTAGGGGGAATGTCTTCAATTTTTACCCATTCAGTATGATGTTAGCTATAGGTGTGTCATATATGGCTTTTACAATTTTAAGTATATTCCTTCTATGCCTAGTTTATTGAGGGTTTTTACCATGAAAGGGTGCTGGATTTTCTCCAATACTTTTTCTGAATCAATTGAGATGATCATATGGTCTTTGTTTTTGCTTCTGTTTATGTAGTGAATCACATTTATTGATTTGCACATGTTGAACCATCCTTGCATGCCTGGGATGAAACCCACTTGATCATGGTGAATTATCTTTTCTGTTCAATGAATATTTATCAGGTATTATAGGTATCAACCAAGTGCCAGTGTGCTATATGGCAAATTGACAAACAGCTTCATCCTAATCTCTCCAAACAGCTTCATCCTAATCTCTCAATTTCTTCTAGAAACAACAGGAAAAACCTAAGTAAGAAGATATTGAATACATCAGTATTTAGAAACATTATAGAAGGCAAGAACAACTACAACAATAATAAAGTTCTAACAGCTTTGTCAAAATAAGAAGGTTAAACTAAGTGGTGATTAAACTGTTCCACTGACTTGAGGTTGATTACATTTTTCTTTTTTCTTTTTTTCCCATAGTGCAAAGCAAGTTCTCTTTATTGTCAGAGAGACTACAAGGCCAAATGAGCACTGAGGCTCTGGGTGAGCCCCAGGTACCACCCAAAATGCAAACTTTTCAGTGGGAGAGGGCCTAGAAGGGATTCAGGCCCCAGAATGGTCCTCAGCTTACACAGCACAATGCAAATACAGAGTTTAAAAATTATTGAATGTCTCTGGCTGGAAACCAGTAGGCCCAATAGGTCTCAACCACGATCTTTTTGATCAGTGGGGGACACCAAAAATGACATTAAAGTAGTTTGTCTGAGTCCACCCAGATCACTTTCTTGATGCCCTTCTTTTTAGCCAGATCTGTGGTATTCAATTGTAACACCAGGAACTGGAAGACACATCCATGTGTGCCCACACTCTGCACAACCTGGGGCTGATCTAAGACATTGGGTTCAGTCCCATTGAGAGGGCCAGGCCTAAGCCCGGGCATTGCCAAAAGCAAACAAGTTCATCTTGGCCAGCAGCTGATCTGGTAGAAAGCAGCATGGTGGTTAATTGGTTTTCTCCAGGAAGTATAGGGGTGAGGGTAAGGGTAAGGTAACCCTCTCTGAATCCTGTGTCATATTTCACATCATAAACATTGCATTCCTGAAGATCAATAGTGGGGCATATGGGATAAAAGGTCTCAAGAACATGATTCACAGTAGCTCATCTCGGTTCTCCATGTGGTTCCTTGGATTGTCAACAAGGCTAAGCACTTTCTCAGAAAAGCCTTCTATTAACTTGGCCTTGGTAAGCCAAAGGGCCTGCTTTACACCTGTGAGAAGGCTGCAACGCTGCTGGAAGATGTAGTAGGCCTGGCCTTTATAGAGTGGCTGTTCATGAATCAGGGGCGAGCAGAGGAACTTCAGGTGCATCCAGCTGGGGGTTTCAGGGCAGGAAGATCAGCCATGCCAGGCTGGGAATGAGGTGCATTTTCCCCGCATAGGAGATGGGCTCCAGTCCAGGGATCTCATACACTCCGTTCAGAGGTGGAGACTTCCCTGTGGAGTGCACACCCAACTCATACTTCCCACATCTGGGGCCATGGGGGTGGGGGGCGCAGCCCCCAAGCAGAGCTACCAGCCAACCAGCCCCACCTAGCATACCTCGACACCAATAGCATACCTATCTGGTCTCCAAAGACCTCCACCTAGACGCCACCATCTTCCCCCTTGCAGGGCCTTATATTAATATTTTTCCTGTGTAATAAATGGAGTTGTTACCAAGATCACTGTAAGTCACAGGTTTAGGCCAGAATTGGCTTTTAGAACTTTTTATGAGTCCCTAGTAAGCATAAGAATATAATATAAGATAAAGGGAGAGCCGGGCGTGGTAGCTCACATCTGTAATCCTAGCACTCTGGGAGGCCGAGGCGGGTGGATCGCTGAAGGTCAGGAGTTCGAGACCAGCCTAAGCAAGAGCGAGACCCCCGTCTCTACTTAAAAAATAGAAAGAAAGGATCTGGACAGCTAAATATATATATATACACATATAAATTAGCCGGGCATGGTGGTGCATGCCTGTAGTCCCAGCTACTCGGGAGGCTGAGGCAGAAGGATCGCTTAAGCCCATGAGTTTGAGGTTGCTGTAAGCTAGGCTGATGCCACGGCACCCCAGCCCAGGAAACAGAGCAAGACTCTGTCTCAAAAAAAAAAAAAAAAAAAAAAAAAAAAAAAAAAAAAAGCAAAGAAAAAAAAAAAGATAAAGGAAGAGACAGAAGCCTAAAATTTTATAGATCATTTTTTGTAATTTGAAATTTTTTTAAAAATGTCTTTTCCAGAGCTTTAAATTTGTTATATTTGAGACTGTTCTGTTGTTCAAAACATAACTGAGACCAAGTAGACTTCTCATTAGCAAGCAACATATTTCCCCTTGATCCAAAAGTAACAACTCGTTTAATTTTCACAGGTGACTCTTTTACAAGGGGAAAGTACTTGCTCCCAGAGTGCTTGTCTGCAGGAGATAAAAACCTGTAACTTTTCACTCCCTCATAATGCTCACTGTCCCTCACACTGCAAACACCGCCAGATCAAACAAGATTCTCCATGGCATATTTCTTCTTAACTGACTGAAATAACTTTCTCACATATATTATACCCTTGTTGTATTATATTTTGAGATAGCTTTGTTAGAGTTCAATTAAATTCATTACGAACATGGCTTTAGGAAGTTAAAATAAAAATGCACCAAAGCCAAGTGAGGTTTATAATTCAAGGATGGTTCAATATGGGAAATCTATTAAAGTAATAAAGCATTTTAATGGAACAAAAGAAAAAATGGTACAATTATATCATGAATTCTGAAGATACATTTGATAACATTCAGCATCCATTATGATAAAGTATCCTAATAGCAATAGGACTATTATAATAGATCACTTCCTCAAAGTGGTTTTTAACATATGCCATATGCTCATTACCTTTGCCCTGGGACCCTTGCTTTAGAGCTTCAGTCCCTGAACCCCCTGCCAAGGACTGGTACCAGTCCGTGGCCTGTTAGGAACCTGGCTGCAGAGCAGGCGGTGAGCAGTGGGCAAGCAAGCGAAGCTTCCTCTATATTTACAGCCACTCCCCATCACTCGCCATCCTCCCGCCCCCCTGGTTGTGGAAAAATTGTCTTCCATGCAACCAGTCCCTGGTGCCAAAAAGGTTGGGAACTGTTGCTTTAGAGCCCAGCCCCACAGCTGGAGCACCCTCAGGGTATCCAGGACCACAGAATTCCCTGCCCAAGTGTCCCCAAATTAGGCCCCTTCATTGGGTCAGAGCTAGGAGTGATATGAGAAAGGAGCAGCTAAGAGGGCTTGAATTCTCCATACTGCAACATTTTAGCACAAGCTCCGAAGAGTCCTGAAATTCTATACTTGAACCTGGGTTCCAGATCTTGATGAAGGATATTTTTCATGATAAACAGTTATGTTACTAAACAGTTTTTAGCTTATTAACAACTTTAAAATATTCATGAATTTGTTATGCTGGCCTCCATTTGGACTCCTGTCCCAGTTCCCATAAATGTCAGGGGCAGAACACTGTAGCATAGGGGTGTATAACAGAGAATAGTTTTATCTTGAGCCAAACACCAGTATCTCACATGATGGGGAAAAACAAAAAACAATCCTTGTAAAACAGGAACAAATGCAAATGCCCATTATCACCTCTATTAATTAACATTGTTCTACAGGCATTAGCCAAAACAATTAGATAAGAGTAAGAAATTACAGGCATAAACAATTGATAAGGAAGAAGCAAATAACCATTATTTGTGGATGATATGAATGTCTGACTAGAATACCTAAGAAAACAAAAAAAAAAGATTAGAAATCATTTTTAAAGTTCATTAAGTTGACTTATAACAAAATTAATATACATAGTCAATAGCCTCACCCAATTAACAAATAAAATACGAGAAAAAAATCTATTTGTAATTGGAACATAAAATATATACATAGGGTAATTTAAAAATTTGTAACATATGAAAATTTTGCTTTTAGGTAGATAAAACTATGAGAATGATCATGACAGTTCTGAAAAAGAAGAATAATCAAGGAAACTGGCTGTACCAGGTATTGAAGTCTATTATAAAGCTATAGTATTAATAATTTAAAATAGCACAGCGCTGTCTCTACAGAGAGACAGACAGGGAAATGTAACAAAAAGAGAGTATCTAGAAACGGATTAAAATGGATAAGGAGATTTAATATATACTAAAGGAGTAATTTCAAATCATTGGAGAAATTATGGATTTTTTAAAAATAATATTGGAACATCTTGTTGCAATAACCATTTAGTAGGGCAGGGGGGAACACAATGCCTCAATAACCTCCTAACTTCAAAGTATATCCCAAAGACATGAAAGATGTTTATGTCTAAAAATAAATCATGATAAAGAATACTAGAAAAAACAAGCAGATTTTTTGTAACAACTTGGAGGGGGTAAGGCTTTCTGAGTAAGACACAAAGCCTAGACCCATAAAAGAAAAGAAATGAAAATTTGACTACATAAAGAATAAAATTTTGCAGAGGAAAAAATAATAAAGTCGGCCAGCCACGGTGGCTCACACCTGTAATCCTAGCACTCTGGGAGGCTGAGGCAGGAGGGTCTCTTGAGGTCAGGAGTTCAAGACCAGCCTCAGCAAGAGTGAGACCCCGTCTCTACTAAAAATAGAAAAAAAAAAAAATTAGCCAGGCAACTAAAAATAGAAACCAAAAATTAGCCAGGTGTGGTGGTAAGCACCTGTAGTCCCAGCTACTTGGGAGACAGAGGCAGGAGGATCGCTTGAGCCCAGGAGTTTGAGGTTGCTGTGAGCTAGGCTGATGCCACGGCACTCACCCTAGCCCAGGCCATAGAAACTCTGTCTTAAAAAAAAAGAAAAAGAAAAAAATAATAAAGTCATGCACACATATATAATTAACATGATTATTTAAAAAAAGAAAAAATAGTTGCAATACAAATGACAAAGGACTAATTTCTAATCTCTTTAATATATAATGAACATATTAATAAGGAAAAGAAATAATTCAATAGAAAAGAGAAAGGGGGAAAGAACATGAAATGAACATTAGGAGAAGAAATATAAAAAGGTAATCAACTTAAAGTAAATAAACTGTAGTAAAATATGTTTTTAACCTTTCATACCAGCAAAGTTCAAAAATTCTATAATAAACTACTGAGGCATGTAGAGTGTAACTTGGTACTCTCTTTCTCATCAACTCCACAAATCCAGCTATATAAATTCATCCTGAAAATATTTTTGGTACATAAGTGCAAAAACCCAATGCAAAAGGCTATTCAGTGCAGCATGATTATCAGTAGCAAAAGATTGAAACAACCAAAACATCCATGATCATGGAATAGTTAAATAACTCTTGGTACCCACATCCAAGTGAACAAAATGCAGCCAGTTTTTAGAATAGTAAGTGTAAATGTACAAATATAGACCTACATGCCTCAAAGGAACATTATTAAGTGACAAAAGCAAGAGGAAGAACAGTTGGAGCCGTATACATAGTGTGCATCCACTGGTGTGTATGCATGTGTGTGTTAAGAGTTAGATACTAACATGCGTTTGTAGACACAGAGACTGTGCCACTTCCTAAGAAACGAACAGTAATTGCCTTGCTGGGAGACCAGGAAACTGGAAGTCAGGGGTTGGAAAGAGGCTCTTTTCTTCCTGTTCTCTTATGTGTTATTTCTTTTATTATGTATTCATTTTTCAATAAAAATTAAAATATTCAGATCTTTTAAAACATTTTATAGCAAAAGCAATAAAAGAAAAAATAGGTAAGTCAGACTTCATCAAAATTAAAACTGTTTGAGCTACAGAGAAGGGAAGAGGGAGGCGGTTGTGGGTGAGGGAACAGGGTGTGACTGCTAATGGGCATGGGGTTTCTTTCTGGGGTGATGAGAATGTTCTAAACTTATGAGGATGGTTACACACTCTGTGAATATAGTAAAAAGCACTGAATTGTACTCTTTAGGTGGCTGAGTTTTATAGTATGTGAATTATATCTCAATAAAACTGTTTGCATAAAAAAGAAAAGAAGAAGTGTCAGGCTAGAAGGGTCCTTTGAGGTCGTCTGCTCCAACCCGTCCTTTTGCTCCTCTGAAAGCTGCAGTTCTGAGAGGTTATCAGATGACCTTTCAAGAGGAGCACAGATGTTCAGGGGCAGATCAAAAACTAGAAGGCAGGTCTACTGCATTCTGGAACAGGGGCTTGTCCTGGACAGGGGATGTAGCCTCACACGCCTGCTGATGACATGGCCTTTCTGTGTTCTCTTACTCGTAGAGAAAAAGTTCATCCTACAGGGACAATGGGGCAGCGATCCTACCTGAGCCAAACACTGCCAAAGAGGGCCACTCTCACATTCAACAGACATTGACTGGGAGCCCTGCAGGTGCCAGGCAGGTTGAAGGACTGGGGAGGCAACAGCGAATGGGACAAAACATTCCCTTTCTTCATGGAGCTTGCCTGTCAGCAATGATAACACCTCACCTTTATAACACGTTATGTGTTACACACTTTGTATGGATTTTCTCATGTCATTCTCACAACAATCCTGTGAGGAGGGTACTCTCATTATGCCCATTTTACTGATGGAAACACTGAGGCTCAAAGAGGTTAAGTTGCTAGCCCAAAGTCACAGAGCTGATAAACAATGCAGTCAGACTTTGATCATGACACCCTAACCCCAAACTACGTTTTAAACCCCTATGCTGGTCTATTGGGGATGCAGAAAATAAATAAACAACAGCAAAACCAGTCAATTAATTATTACAGTTAGTGATCAGCAGGCAAGAGACACGTTGGGAGGGGCGTTTAGATAGCGTTTAGATGAAGCAACTACAAGCAGGGCCAGTTAGGCTGAGATCTGAAGAATAAGGAGCCTGCTGGGGCAGGAAGAGAAGGTTGAGGGTGCTTGGTGTGTGGCAGGCTGTGATGCCGGGGCACAGGGGAGGCGGGAGCGGCAGGGGTGGGGGGCAGAGCCTGGTCAGCCATGGGAACGAGTTTGGATCCCATTCTAAAGGCAACGGGAAGCCGCTGGCTGCTTTTAAGCAAGGTGGTGTGCAGAATGATAAGATCTGATTTATAAACTCCCTCTGGCTGCTGGGTGGAGATTGACGAGAGAGGGTGAGAGCAGAAGCAGAGACACCAGCTGCGGGTATTGCTGTAGCCCAGGTGAGAGATGCTGGTGACTTATACCAGGTGGGAGTAGTGGCGATGGAGGGGAGGGACTGATTCAGTTGGTGTCCTTGGAGATGCCCTTGGCCTCTGGTGACGGATTGCATGTGGGGAGGGAAGAGAAGGGAAAATGGATGATTCCTAAGACCCTGGCCTGGTGGCAGGCCATGGTGTCCCCATGTACTAACCATGTCTTTTAGTTTTTGTATTCTGATGCTTTGACATCTGGGGTCTTGCTGACTTTGAAGGGACAGCTCCTTTCAGTGTTAGTCAATTCCTGGAGACGGTAAACAGCTCTCCTGAGATTGAGAGCTGCTTTTCAAATGCAAACTGACTTATCCAGGGCCCACAGCCCCAACGCCTCCTCTACCAGCTCTCACACTCCTGTATCCACCTGCCCTAATCACCCCAGATCCAAGTGCCAGACCACTAGGGACAGCCCCTTTGCCCCGGAACTCCATGAAATTATTCAAATAGGTCAATCCCAAACCTGCTTACCCTGCCTCGCCCATTCCCTCCGCAGAAACCACAACAAGGCTCTTGGCCCTGGTTCCCCACTGGCCCTCCGCCTCCTGGCTGCCCTGCCCCAGATGGCACTCCCCCTCCTCCCGGGAACTGTGAGTAGCAACTGTCTTCCCAGTGGCAGTCATCTCCCCGTCTGTGGGCCCAACTATACCTTGAATTTTTTTTTAATACACTGTATTTTAAAATACCCCAGTCAGTCAGCATCTCACTCCCTGGGAGGTGGAAAGAGGAGACACTGCAGAAAGCAGACACAGAAGCATGAATGTCGCTGAGCGTGAGAACAGAGTCCTCTTTGCAGCCTAACGAGTATTTCCTCTGGCTTGAGATTGAGTGGGCAAGTCTGTCTTGTGTCCTTGAAAGAATTCAAGAGTGCACAAAGCATGTCCCTTCTAGTCCCCATCCCAACCCAAACCCATCACCTCACAGCTGTCCCTTAGGCCAAGAAACAGAGCCAGGCTCTCGCCCTCCTACTCCAGGCTGGGCGCGAGGCCCCGAATCACATACTCATGGCGCCACGCACCCCCAAAGAGCTGCACTCAGACACCCAACGCCCTTGATATCACAGATATTATTTTAACAATAGCTTCCAAGATAATTAAATCAGTGAACATCTGTGCCTGGGGAACTCTAGGCAGGGCCTGTGAGCGGGTGGGACAGGGGTGACTGCACATATCAATACCATTAAAGGAGGTGAGAATTAGCAGAGGCACTTAGAGGGATTTCCAAGAGTTGTTAAAGGTGATCAAAGCCTTTTCCTCCTCAGTAAGACCTTAATTGTGCTGCAAGTTACCACAATTAAGCAGTGGGTAGCAAATAAAATGCCCTGACTCTTTGCAGAATGAAGCAAGGAAATTGTGAAACTGGGTTTCAACAAGCAAGATTTTTCAAACTACTGCCAGAAAAGTTACCAGAATACTCGATCCTGAGGCAGTGTGAGTACAGTGGCAAACGCACCCCACAAAGCCCACTTTGAATGGTCGAAACAGAGGAGGTAAAGGCCCGGGGAGGGCACCTGGGACACAGACGTGAAGTGGCCGAGGGCACACGGCTGGGGAGAGGCACAGCCACGCCCAGCGCTCCTGTGCTGGCCTGGTTCCAGGTCCCTGGGCATTTTCGAGTGGGGGCACATTTGACCTTGGAGCTCCCTCCCTCCCCACCCCTGTGTTCCTGTCCCCAGTAGATGGCCCAAGCAGGTCACGCCCCTCACACTTGGCCTTCATGATGTGGACAGGCGACCCTCTCCCAGGAAGACCAGGTGGAGTGGCCACTTCCGCAGCACGCGGCTGGCGACGTGGTAAATCCTCCCCGTACAGGGCTTGACTGAGGCTGCGCAGAGGGCCCAGGCTTTGACTTAGTTCTTTGTATTCCTTGCACCCAGCATCGTGCCTGGCACACAGTTCATAGATGTTGGATGAATGCATGACTGGAGGGAGGGGAGGGAGAGAGACAGAGAGGGAGGAAGGAGCAAGAAGGAGGGGTCGGGAAAGAAGGAGGAAGGGAGGGAGGGAAGAGGTCTCCCCGGGAACACCCTTCCCCAGCACTGTCCCAGCTTCCAACCATTCCCTTCCATCTTGCCCCATCCAAGCTCTCCGTCCTGTTCCCTCAGGCCTCCTCTCTACACTTTATAATGTGCCATCCAACTTATCTGACAAACTAATTTTTGCTAAGGAATTAGTGAATTAGAATGGCAAATTAATTCCTCAGCAAACTCAAAACAGAAATACAGATATGCCTAAACCAAAAGATGCCTGTGGGAGAAATATCATGACTGGCAGGATTTGCATGTCCCTCAGATTGGCTTTTCCTCACTAGGAATAAAGGAAGTCCCATTCATTAATTCAGAGAAAATAATCACATGTATCAATAGAATCCAAAGCAGAAATGTAGACAAAGCTTCTCTGCTCTTACAGAACTGAGCCTCATTTCATAGATTAAAATAGACGGGGATTTGTTTTACGTAATTCAAAATATTAATCCCTCCAAGGTAATGTCATTCTAGTTAAAATATTTAGGGAAAACACTATCAGATTTGACTATTGATCTGACATTGGCATATTACAAAGTTGCCTCTTGAACCCTGGATTATTCTCTGAATGTCTTTTTCCTAAATTAAAAAGTAGTTCCTTAAAATAATTTATCACTGAAAAGGTTATCCTACTGATTCTGCCAAAAAATTAAACACTTAATCTTTGCTAGACAGATTTCAGAGAATCTAAATCTCTTACTATGTCACAGGAATTTGTCATTTAGTCTCTGAATGGATAGCTTCTTTTCCTACATTTCATTCCCGGGCTCCATTCTATCAGAAAACATTAGCACAAAAACCACAGAGAACTGAAAACTTGAAAGTAGCTTTAGCACCATGGATGATATTTGCTTTCATTTCAAATCACTTTTGTATATTTGCTTGAAAGGAAAATGGTAACAATGCTACTTTGTAAAATGGAATATTGAGAAGTTTTTTTCCCCCCATTTTTGTTTTATTTCTAGAACATCTGAGCAGAGCCTGTAGCCTTCCATAGGATACATACAAAGACTGGAAAGTGACACTCTGGACTTGATTATGGCTGGGCTGTTTCTTCCCTCTGCCCTCTTCTGACACAAGTGGGGGGTTTGTTGGCACCACCTCTGCTATTAACTTTGGAGATCAGAGAACAGAAAACAGATTCCAAATGCAGGTGTTGCCTTATCTAAACGAACACATAACTGATGTTCTTCCTGAAAGCAAGGACAATTCCCAAAGCGGCCACACTCTCCAGAGGGGCAGAGGACAATTAACACTTTGCACAGATGTGGCAGAAACAAATGAACTGGTAGGTGTTACCTGCGTGGAGACAGGTGAGTGCAAATAGTCATCTCTGCCATGCTAGGGCCACCCGCGGATCCACATTCCACCTGTCTTGCTGCAGAGATTGACGACTGCACTACAGCGCTGGGGTTATTTCATGTGCATCCCATTAAAAGCAGGAACTAGAAGTTAGCGTATTGGGAGATTATTATAAAATTCACCCTTCTCCCAGCCAGCTCCCCAAATATATAGCAGAAGCTTCCATTGAAGGTAACATGGAGTTGTTTAAAAAGTCTGGGGCTGGGAATTTCCAGTGTTGACTCTTCCACTTACTAGCTGTGTGATATGGACAAGATACCTACCTTCCCAAGCCCCCATTTTCTCATATATAAGGTGAGCATATCTGTCTCACAGGGTTGTCAAGACTTTCAAATGGGAGAAGGGATGCAAAATACCTTTACCTAGTAGACTCCAAAATTATTATCACTGCTATTAAATGCCACCTAAAGTTAGGTGCTATGAGGATTCCCTCCAAATGAGGCCCAGTCACTGCTAAATACCTTTGCACCCCAGGGATGGATAGATTAACTGCAAACGGAAGTCTCAGAAAGTCTTGCCGTAAGGAGGGTAGTATAGAAGAGGTTCTGAAGGGCTCCATTTCCCATTTGCTTCCTTGGTGAGGAGCCTTGGGTATATAATGCAACCTCCTATTTCTTTGACAACCCCTTGATGAGTCCAACACAGAACTAAAGAGCATGGCCCAGAATCCGGTCCATGCTGATCTGAGCCTGAGGCCAAAGGCACCAAATCCAACGTGCCTATGCAAATCCACCTTTATGTGCCAGGCTTCAACAAGCTGCAGATAGAAGGTGAATTTCTGGGCCACTGCCTTGTGTCCTCTCCTCTGGATTGCACCTGAGTATCAAATCCCTGTTTTGTCCTAGAGAGGTCCAACAGCCAAGTGGAAAGCCCCAGAACACTGGTTCTGGACGGAACCTCAGACATCAGTCAGGCCATGCCCACTCTGCAGTGGAATACCCTTCACTGGTTTCCCATTGTCCTCAGCACAAGGTCAACACCATGCTCAACCCTCCACCTGGCCCACATTTTCACTCTTTCTTTTACATCCCATAATGTAGTCCCAAACTCCATCTTGCCACAGAGCATTCACGACCGATATTGGTTTGCCTGAAATCCTCCTCTACCTCAGCCCACTCCCATTTTTTTCCTGGCCAGCTCCGCCTTACCCTTAGTCTCAACCTATACAACTTACCCCTAGAAGACATCCGTAACTGCTCATACTTGGTCACATCACCCCATAGCACCATATGCTTCCCACTTCCTAAAATGCATCACCTTAAAATCATTTTTTAATATTGGTCTTACTTGCTAAACTATAAAATCCAAAAGGACACTGACCATATATGTTTTTTTCCCATCCATACTCTCCCAATAGACTAGCACAAATTTTTTTTTACTCTGTCACCTGAGCTAAAGTGCAGTAGTGTCTGCATAGCTCACTGCAGTATCCAGTTCCTGGGCTCAAGCGATCCTCCTGGCTCAGCCTCCCACGCAACTGGGACTACAGGCACACACCACAATATCCAGCTAATTGTTTAATGTTTTGTAGAGATGGGGTCTTGCTATGTTGCCCAGACCTTCTTCATGTTACAGAAGAAACTGAAAGAAATTCAGAGAGGGGAAGAACCTCACCCAAAGCCACCATACATCTTTGGATGCAGCCAAGAATCAGAATGCAGCACTCTCAACGACCAGTCTCAGGGTCCTTCCGATCCCACCACCCCTCCTTTTGGTGGTACTTAACTCCCCTTTGTACACAACCTCTGAATTTAAACAAGATTGATTGTAGATATGGATCATGATTTAGTCTAGATTGTCTGAGGTCCATATTCCGCATTCCTGTATGAGGATGAAATGGGAAGACTGCTATTTCTCTATCCCGTCTGGACATGCTGGGATTCTTATTTGGGCATCGTACAGCTAAGCATATAGTTCACATGTAGGAGCACAAACTACCCCCACTGCTTTGTTCCATGTCTTAGAAAAGTAAATGTCACATGACAACATCCCTTTGGTGTAACTGCCGAAATGGCCTTCTTTCCCCAGTGAGGAAACATCCCACATGAGCGCAAGCTTCCCTCCAGTGGTGTCATTTTCAGTGAAGCTTGCCTGTGTCATTTGCAGTAAGGGGTTCATTGGCCAGAAGTGTTTTCTAGGGATGCACACGATGGAAGCCATTAGAGAGATCGTCAGAGCCGCCGCTAGCCCAAAACTTTAACCCACTCTATTAGCTGTAACGATGGTAGGCAGCTGCTCGCATGGGGTTTCAGCAAGGACCCCCATCACCACCTCACCAGTGCTGGATTTAATATAACTACAGCATTCGTAATTTCCTCCAGATTACTAAAAACACCTTTAAAAAACTTTAGACAACAAAAAGATCTGAAAAGACTATTCAAGAAATCTATACGTCTCCACCAAACATTTCTATAGTGGAATTCTATTATCCTTTTTATTTGTTTGAGGCGGGGTGGGGGACTCATTACCCCTGGGATAACTTTCAGGACCATTTCTCAGCTGGAGAGCTTCATCCGTGAGCACCAGAGAATGTTGATATCCTTCTTTAGACCAACCACATCGGGTAGGATAGGAATTCTTATCTCTGCAGCCAGAGTCGTCAAAAATAAATTAGGACAAAAAAAAAAAAAAAAAACCCAGCAGGTCTCAGGGTCATTACAAAGGACCCCAGATTTGCACTCATCCATCCGATGAGTTACAGCATGTCATCTGCACCAGCGCGTCCGCGTCAGGAAGCAACCAATGCAATACCTGCAGTACAAATTACAGACTTTGATCCCAACTTGCCCGTTAGAGCAGAGAACTAACTTTGCTCTTTATATTTTATATCTCCAAATGTTTCTGAGTGAAGAGATGAGAAAGTGTATTGGATCCTTAGGTTTCCTCTTTATCCATCTCTAAATGGGATCTCAGGAATTTCTGTGCTTACCTCGCCTTTTATCCAGCCTGCAGTGTGACTCATCTGCAAGCACAAATCACCTCGCTAAAGTATTCTTAGGAGAAATAATTAGCCACACGCCCCTCCTCCGCACACTCTTCCCGCGTTCCTCGGGAGGCCCAGATGCCTGACATAAATCATTTAGTCCTGAGCCCTCGCACACACCTTTCCCACTGGATTCCATAATTGGCAAAGTAGTTGCCAACTGGGTTTAAAGTGATTTGAAATTGTTTTCCATCCAGTCTTGCTGATAGCAAAAGGTTTCCCCTTTACCTGAAGCCTGAGTTACAGTAACATGATTGAATGTAACCAGTTATTCAGTTCAAGCTGTGATTCTGATACAGTATAGACAATATGTATTCCCCTGAGCTCAGCGAGGCCATCTCAATGGTCCGTTTAAGTCCAATTCAATTAGACTCACTATGGTTCTTAGACTTTCTTACGTATGTTTGCAGCAGCCCTGAGGGTTGAATGTGAGACTGGTATTCATCTAGGACTTTTAAATTAGGTCTCAGGTGTCATCATTCTAAATGAATTATTACAGTGGAGTGTTCACACTGCTGTAGTTGAAGTTATGTTAGCATCTCCTCACAACCATTTTAATCCACTGTGGAACGGAACTTGTCATGTAAGGTCTCTGCCAGAAAGTGACTTTTTCCTTGAAAGCCGGTTTTTAAAATAATTGGTCTACCAAGTAAACACTGTGATATGCAATTTTTTTTATGCAGGGGAAGAAAAGACCACCTTAATTTACTTTTGTTTTTTTTTGTTGTTGTTTATATGCATGTTTGTTTTACTTTGCAAATGAGCACCATGAAATGACAGTTCTCTTAATATTGAATTTTTTCATATGTAATAGTTTGTGTCTTGAATGCATCTCTACGGGAGTATGGGGTGGGGGTGGGGGTGGAGTCAGATCTAAAGAGAAATTACATAGATTGGTGGGTTTTCTTTTTTCAAAATTTCCTATTGTATGCCTCTATAATCTCTCCTTCTGGAGCCTTGACTAACATTTTCTTCTTTCTTTTAATTTCCCGGGCTTTCTCTGAACCCCATTCATGACATCAGCAAGCATGTGGGAACATCTGTCAGTGTGCAGCTATTTCAGACACACTGAAAAGCCCATGTTCATTTCCCCATGCTAGAGTTGCCTAACAAACTAGCTTCATGCACAGTGACAGTGACATTAATGCCACAGTAGAGGGCTCAGCCAGCCTACTGGAGAAAGTGCCCTGTGCATGTGTCATCAATAACAAATCACATGCTGGGGAGAAAATAAAATAATTACAGGACCTACTTTTCTTTATTCAGGCAATTCAGACACTGCGACAATGTTCCAACTTCCCCAGAACCAAGGGGTTTAAAACAACAGAGCCATGAAATTCAGAACAAGGTGACAACAGGTGAGCAGATTAAATGGGGCACTAATTGGGTAGTATATAAATCAGAAACACAGAATGCGAACACAGGCAAGGTTTCTTATTGTTCCCAGTGAAAGAAAAGCCAAACTGGCAAGTTGATTGATACTTTTCTATGCTATTTCTATGATTATACCTGTGACTTTTGTCTAAAAAGCATGCAAAGAGGTGACACTTTGCGCTTATATGGAAAATTTGATTGATATACCCAAACTGGGAAGTTCAAGCCCTTCAACTAAAGAATTCTGAATTATGCAAAGAGACATATATAATGCTCTATCCATACACAAAGCTATGGGTTTTTTTTTTTCAGTCATCACTATAAAGTGATGCAAGACTGTTACAGCCCTCAGAGCTTACCTATTAAATACATGTGCAATAGAGCAAGTAGTGAAAACTGTATTCACCAACTTCTAGAAGTGACCAATAGCAGGGCGGGGCAGAGGCTACCTCATTTCAGTGTTGAAAATTAGTTGCTGCTGGTTTATATGGATGGTCTGGCCATTTTTATTGCACACATACATTTTTTAAGTCACATACATTAAGGGTGATAGTCACCAGTCTAGTTTTTCCCTATGTGAATTTTTTTCTCTGATAAGATCTAGATAATTAATCGGATTCATCCTATCTCAGATTCCTTGCCCTTGACCTTCCCTCTTAGTGAAAAGCTCTTCCCCCAGATAGTTGCATAGTTTCCATGTCATCAGCATCAGGTCTCAACCCAAATATCATCCCCGGAGACCCCTTTCCCGAGCACCCTGGCCAACATAGCCGCTTCCCTCATTACCCTATTTCATAGTCTTTGTAGACTTATTACCTGAGACCACCTTGTTTATGTATTTGCTGACCTGGGTACTGTCTCTTCCTCATTAGAATTTGGACAGAAAACTTATCTTATTCACCTCTGTTTCCCCAGTGCCTAGGACACAACGATAAACATTTGTGGAACAAATGACTGAATGAATGAATGAAGCACCTACACACACACACACACCACACAAGGTGATAAGAATTCAAGTCAAATTATTCTGACATAAATTTATCCGTGCACTTCTGATGTAAAATATGGATCTATTCCTCAAAGGAAGAATTGGAGAGTTAGTACTCTCAAACATCATAATGGAACCTATCAATAATGCAATATAAAATAAATAACTAACCTAGAATAGTCAAAGAAGAAAAGGAAAAACACGGACCACTCAATAATGCAGGATGTGGAATTCTTGGGTTGTCAGCTTGGTTTCCACAGTCTTGGAATCTGGCTGGGTATCCACATGGAGCTAAAGTTGAGCGTCCAGCAGACACCAAGAACATCGAAGAAAAGTCAGTGCCATGGGAATTTACTCTAGCATTTTGGAAGATTAGATGTCTCAGAACAGAACACTGAAAAATACAGAATAAAATATAGCAAGCATTTTTTTCCTTTTTTTTAATTTTGGTAAAATATACAGAAAATTTACCATTTTGACCATTTTTTAGTATACAGTTCATTGGCATTATGTACATTCACACTGTTATGCAATCATCAATGCCATCCATCTCCAGAACTTTTTTCATCTTCCAAAATTGAAATTCTGTGGCTATTAAACACTAACTCCCCTTTCTGTGCCCCCATCCCCTGGTGACCATCAGTCTACTTTTTATCTCTATGATTTCACTATTCTGGGTACCTCATATACATGGAATCATACAACATTTGTCTTTTTATAACTGGCTTAAGTCATTTAGCATAATGCTCTCAAGGTTCATCTGTGTTGTAGCATATGTCACAATTTCCTTCCTTTTTAAGGCTGAATAATATTCCATTGTATATGTGAACACCTCATTTTCTTTATCTATTCATCCATTGATGGACACTTGGGTTGCTTCCAGCTTTTGGCTATTATGGACAATGGTGCTATGAACATGGTTGTACAAATATCTGCTCTAGTCCTTACTTTCAATTCTTTTTGTTATATACCCAGCAATAGGATTGCTGAATCATGTGGTAATTCCATCCTTGTTTTCTTGAGGACTGCCATTTAATTTCCCATAGCAGCTGCGCCACTATACATTCCCACCAACAGTGCACAAAGGCTCTAATTTCTCCACATCCTCGCTTACACTTGTTATTTGCTGAGGGATTTTCTATTAGCCATCCTAGTGGTTGTGAAGTGGTATCTCATGGTGGTTTTGATTTGCATTTCCCTAATGATCAGTGATGTTGGGGATCTTCTCACACGCTTATTGGCCATTTATATATCTTCTTTGGAGCAATGTCTATCCAAGTCCTTTGTACATTTTTAAATCATGTTGTTTGGGTTTTTATTGTTCAGGTCTTGGAATTATTATTTATTCTGAATATTAATTGTTTTTCAGATATGCGATTTTCTAGTATTTTCTCCTATTCCACGAGTTATCTTTTCACTCTGTTGATAGTGTCCTTGGTGCATTAAAGTTTTTCATTGTTATGTAGTAAAAAGCATGGCTAAGGCGGTGAGAAAGAAGGGGAGGTCCTTAAAGCCATATTTGATGAGAAATCTCAAATCCAAAGAGGTAACAAAGTCTGAAACCACTGTTTGCCTAACGAGTGTTTGTCAGTTCCTGGGTATTTAAATATTGGGTCTTACCCACTCATAGGTGGTGAGAAAGGAAACAAAACTGAGGTCAAGCATGGCGGAGGTCACATAATAAGGTCAAGATTTTAGAAACAAAAAACCTTTTTTTAAAAAGGTCTCTGAAGCGGGACAGTGGGAATACTTGCATATTTCAGCCTTGTGTCTGGTTAGAGCATAAAAAAGAAAATTCTCACCCCATTAATTCTGAACCATAAACTCATTTTCATACATATTTGGGGCTATAATTCATTACTACTGGGACCGAAAAAATTCAAGCTAAAAATTTGCTTTAAAGTAATCTTGGTTGGTGAACCTACAAGTCCTCTCTGGAAGCACACAGTTTAGACCTCAAAGAACAAATAAAATTGCAAGGAACATGGGTTCACAGTCACTAGACACACCGGAAAATCAGCTACCACAAGTAGGAGTCAGCAGAAACAGGAGACCATAGAATTAAACCTACAAACCTGCAGATATTGGAACAGAAAGATAGTGAGTAGAAATCAAATATGTCTCACATGTTTAAAAAATATTTTAATGTTTTTGAAATTATGGTGATTAAGATAATTATCAAAAATTGCCAACAGATTAGTAAAAGAACTAAATAGAGCTTCTAAAATGTAAAATTGAAATTGAAAAAGAAAATCAATAGATGGGTAAAAGGACAGCTTTAAAACAGGTGAAGAAAAAATATGGACACTTGGAAAGCAAGGTAAGTAAATTACCAAGAACGCAGCAGACAATGATAAGGAAAATAAGAGAGGTTAAAAGACTTGGAGGATAGCCTAAGATCTAAAATAAATCTAAGCCCCAAGTGGTGGCTCGTGCCTGTAAGCCCAGCACTTTGGGAGTCCAGAGTGGGAGGATCACTTGATGCCAGGAGTTTGAGACCAGCCTGGACAACATAGTGAGACCCCCATCTCTACGAAACAATTTTTTTAATTAGCCAAGTTTGGTGGTGCACATCTGTATCCCAGCTATTTGAGAGGTTGAGGCAGGAGGATCCTATTGCTTGAGCCCAGGAGTTCCAGCCCAGGTGACAGAGCAGAGCAAGACCCCATCTCTAAAAATAAATAAATAAATAAAGTAAATCTAATCAGAGTTTCCAAAAAAATAAATTAGAGAAAGTGAGGGAGAAGCAAGTGTCCAGAAAATATCTACCACCCTTCAGATTTGGGAAGTCCAGTGAATCTCAAAAAGGATTAATAAAAATAAAATTTGCTCATCACCTCATAGAGAGGAATAACAAAACCAAAGCAAAGATCTTGAAAGCAGCCAGATAGAAAAGACAGTTCACTTACAATTAATTGAATGGCATGCAACATTAAAAGCCAGAAGGCAGTGGGATAATATCTTTAATGAACTGAGAGAAAATAACTCTCAACCTAGAATTTTAAATACTATCAAGAATAAGGCCAAATATATACCTTTTCCAAAAGAAAAAAAAATAACTGAAGTATTTCCTATCAACTGACTCTCACAAAATGAAATTCTTGAGTATGTCTTTCAGAAAGAATGAAAATTATACCAGAGGAGAATCTGTGATGCAAGAAGACAAGAAAGAATGGTGAGGGAAAAAATCATTAAGTGCATAAAACAATAAAATGTCTAGCTTGTGGCGCTGGAAAAACAATCAAAATGGAACCATAAAAACAAACAGCAATAGCATCGAAGTCAGAAGGAGATAACCCCTTCTTCCCCTCTGTCTTCTTAGGATTCGAGTGCCTGGCAGGACAGCAAATGTAACTCATGTAGACTGTGTTAACTTACATATGCATGTTAAAATTTCTGTAGTGAACACTAAGAGAAAGGAAATAATGTAAATAACTTCTGTAAGGGAGAAAAAATAATTTCCTCACTCATCATAAGGCTTATGGCTGAGACCTTTATAACAAAAGACAAGCTAACAAGAGAAAAGCATGACAAATTTGTTTAATATGAGATTTGCATAACATAAGAGCCTTCAGAAATGAAGATCCCAAAAACATAAGGAAAATGTGTATTATGATTAGGTTTGATGAAAAGTGGACAGTCATGTAGAAGAAAGACTGGACAAAAGGGGGATGATGTCATGGTAATAAACTAAGGGAACTTACAAAGGCCTGTGTGTGCAGAGTCTTCTGGGCATCTCTGTGTCTTCATTTCTTTCCTCTGGGTATAGGAAGGACCCCTCTGGAACGTGGGGGGGTCTTATGATCAAGTTAAAGGAAGATCAGAAAATTCTTTTATGACCTGCTTCAGAAGAGAATAATAAGAGAAGGTCAGAGAGACCTTCCTGCTTCTGCTATTCTCTCAGACACCAAGTTGCTATATTTTGGGGTAGCATGTCCTGAATTCCATCACTTCCAAACCAGTAGAGGGGGAGAAAGAAATAAGAAATGGAGAAAACAAAACCAGTCCCAAGAAAGACTTAAGGGGGTAGGGGAATACCAATTCTTCAAATAAACACAACGATTAAAATAATACTAATGGTAAGAGCAGAAAGAATATTGATTATGCTTCCAAAATAATTCACAAAGAAATGAGCCCATATGACATACAAGTCATATGATACTTATAGATAAAATTATATTCTATAAATCACAGTGCCTACATGCATCTGAATAGATATAATTCTTAACATAGACTTATCAGGGATTAACTAACATGCTGGAATTTTTAAAGTAAAGCTCTGTATAGAAAGACATACCACCTACATAAATCCAGTGATGAAATATAACAAGATATAGCAGTAAATAAAAAAAGGCAAGTTGCAGAATTGTACATATGATTCTTTTTTGTTAAAAAATTTTAAGTGTGTATGTATGTTATGAGAATCACGTAAACACACACGTATATAATACGTAGGAAAAAATCCAGATGCATGAGGCCCTTTATAACTTTATATACTTTGCATTAAACAATAAGCATGCATTCATTTTATAATAAAAATGTAGAAAATGTCCCAAATGCATCTAAAGGATTTGAGGGACTATGAGCAGATAAGAAAAACAAAAGAGAGTAAGATGAAAGTCACAGTGGAAAAAGTCAAGTGTAAGATGATACACGGAGATCAGAAAAACTCCATGTGAGGGGAAAATGTAAGTAAAGAAATTAGGTGACGTGGAAATGTTAAAAGAAAAAAACTGAGAAATTGAGAAAGAGGAACACCAAAAGGTTATATAAATGTTGCTCCTATTTAACTTTTGTGACCAAAAAAATGGCTCTTTTATTATATTTACCAGTTGTTTTGTTTTTCTAACGTCTGCTGGTTTGTTACCAAAGCTTTAGATTTCTCTGCAGCTAATTAAGACCCTTGTCTGGATTTAGACCCTGGAGATAAAGGTTAGAACTGCTGGTGGGGACAATGTTTTTAACTGGTGTTCTTCAAGCTCCTGAAATCTTAACTTCTCAATTACCGACCTGAAAAAATGGTGTTGCTCTTTTCCTAGACAACGCCCCCTGTTTAAATCTTTGCCCATTTAAACCCTCATTAACTCTTTGAACCCCTTTGCTGAATTTACATGTTTATTTCTTGCAGCTTTGGTATTTTCCAGAAAGAACACTGCCTGGGAACATCGTTTCTGTCTCTCCTACTGCTGGTTAACATCAGGACCCTGATCTTCCAAATTGCCACAGCTTTTTCAGGATTAAAAAGCCCTGAGAGGAAGGTGTTAATCAGAGCAACACCTAAAACAATTGGACTCTAGGTACCTTCTCAAATCCTGGGGTAAAAGCAGCCTGAAAATATCCAGTGGCTCCCAGGCATCAAAAAAAGGTTATGAAACTGAACAAGGAAACCAGCAAGAAAGGACTAGGCAGGAAATGAGGTAATAAGTCATATAAATCCTGAAGTCTACCAATGTGTGTGTTAAGAAGGAAATGAAAGAAAATAAAGCGCCCCTCTGTACTGCTTAATTTATGGCAGAATATGAAAACACTCTGCTAATGCAATTTTCAGGAGATTCGGTTGCACAATTGGTTATTAAGTTCTCAAAATAAAATGTGAACTAATTGTATGACTAATTAACATTTTGGCCCAAAAATATTATAGTCAAGATCACTTTATTCTTGGCTAATGAAAAATAGTCTGATCCCCTGTGGAGTTCCTCCTCAAAGGCTGCTTGGGCATATTTTCAATTCTCTCATTTATCTTAGTCTCAAAGCTATTTGGCCCTTTTGTTCCAATACAATAGCCCCGATATATCAGACTATCTCTATATGCTTCAAACTGCATGGAGTATTCACTCCTTCTCCACTATGTGGATTTTCATCTTCATGAATGGCTCTGCATAGGCAGAAGAGGCAGCTACCTAACACTGTGATTACAGGATTCCCCGAAATCCCTTAAGAACGCCTTCTGCACCCAGGTTCCAAATCACCTGAAATACCACCACTGAAAAGACGTACCTCTTAAAGCAGAATTCTGAGTTAAGAAATTACCTGTTCTTCGGGTCTTTAGAATGCAAATATTCCAGAAGGAATGACAGGTATGTCACTAACATTACAGCTTGAATTAATGCATCAAGGATGCCAACCACCTGAACCCAGGGCTAAAACCCTTCACCATCCCAGGCTGCAGTATAAGACAAGGTGGCTGGGCCAGATCCAAATGTCTTCCTCAGGAACAGGGGTTTAGGTGGGAGGTGGCTGGTATGATCCTAGAGAGGACCTGCATCAGAATACCTACCACACGTGTAACTCTTTCACTTCTTACTACACCTACAAATCTGGCGTGCCCCCTACTCTAGCCAAGAAACCTCAAGGTTGCTTCCAGCAATAGCATTCACAATGTCTGTGCTTCTAGAATATGACTCAAAGGTACCTATTCTATAGTTGTGGACTTCTTTTGTTACCTACTGAAACCTACAAACCCTATACTGGTTAGGGTAACTTTAGCTGCTGTGAGAAACACACCCAGAACATACAGTGGCTCGGACATAACAGAAGTTGATTTCTCACTCGTGTAAAGTCCCAGATGGGTGCTCTGGCTCAGCAGGTGGCTCTCCACTAAGTGGTGACTCAAGAACCTGGGCTGTTTACCATTTGTGGTTCTGCCCTCTTTGGCACTTCCAAGGTCACCGTGCTCTGAGGCAGTGAGACAGCAGGAAGGCAAAAGGGGTGGAGGTGGAGTGAGAACAGGCCTGGAAGCTGCATCTAAGGCCACCGTGAAACTCTGCCATGTGTGTTAGGTTTGGGTACACGAAGTTAAAACCTCCCTGGTTTAGATCCTTTCTTTCCTGCATAGCAATGTCCTAGGAGACCTTAGCACTGGATGCATATGAAACAGGGCAAGGCATTCAGAAAAGGGAGCCAGGCAGGGGAGAAGTGAAACTGAACTAAAGCTCCTACTACTTGTCTCAAGACAGTCAACAAGAGGCCCGGTATAGGGTCAAGGAAAGCAACTTGTATTCGGAGAGCCAGCAAACCAAGAAGATGGCAGATTAATGTCCCAAAGAACCATCTGAAGTTAGTATCAGCTTTAGGCTCCTTTTTATCCTAAGGGAAGGGAGGATGCAAGAGGTAACCAAGGACCCAGACAGGTAACCTCTGGGTGTCAGTGAGGGTCTGAGGGTCTTCTTTTTTCTTGGTCAGTTAACTTTGGAGGATGAAGGTCAGAATGTTCCTAAAAATCTTTAACATAGCATTGTTATTTGTGTGTATACTTTTATTACCTCCCTGGGAATTAATTTTGGAAAAAGGATGATTGTCACCTTTCTTCTAGCTGCATGCAGAGCTAAGCAGAAGCTTTTAACCTAAAGGATATTACCGCAGGGAGTCAGCCACAAAATGGAGCTAGTCATGCTAAGCCTCCCTTCCACTGTTACAGAACCACACTCATCAGGATTTTACCTAGAGCTGGCTTTCCTCACATCAGTCAGGTCATGGGATAAACAGTGGATCCCCCATACTTCTCCAAAGGAGTTTTCGGCCCCTGTGTGTGTATGTGTGTGTGTGTGTGCGCATGTGTGTGAAGCTGACATATGCAATTCACCATTACCGTGTTCTTCCATGATGGCTAACCCATTTAGAGGCAGTGAGTAATAGCAACCACCTATCACAAGAGTATAGAGAAATCACATCTTGCAGTAGAAATTGACTAATAAAACAACTTCTGCTTACTAGATATTAATGCCTGTGGCTTTTACTTCTATCGAAGCTTGGAAAAATAAAAATCATTAAGTAAAAATTCACAAAGTAGAAGAGAATTAATTTTATGCTAAATTATCCATGGCAAAATATTTCTTCAAATTCTCTATGTTATGAATCTTATGAAACCAAAGCATATTTTTACAACCAAAGCTTAAGCATATTTAAATAATTATGCAATATTTTAAAAGTCTTATTAACTCTCATCTATAAAATATCTCATTAAGGGCCATATTTATGTCAGGGTTAAAGGTGGGAAATGAAGCAAGGCATTGTTGCTAAAATAAACAAAGCAAAACAAGACCCAAGGCACCTAAATTGTTTTCCTGGATTGAAAATAGTGTATGCTATAGTTTGGTAACTGTGAGGCTAACCAGATATTCTACAAGTATTAGCTAAGACCTCACATTGGGAATTTTAACATTCATTTTGAATGCATAGAGAATTTAAAGTAGATAAAAAATCATCTCAACATCAGTTATAATATCTAATAAGTAAGTTGTTTAGGTTCTGTTTTATATGAAAGAAAGTACACATGATAAAAATGGTACATTTTCTGTAAGAGTAAGGAATTATATATCTACATTTGCTATGGTTTGGATGTTTGTCCCCTCCAAACCTTATGTTGAAATGTGATCCCCATATACGTGTGTGTGTGTGTGTGTGTGTGTGTGTGTGTATGTGTGTATTCTATTGGGTTCTGTTTCTGTGGAAAACCCTAATACAAGTACCTTTGTCATTTTTTGTGTGCTCAAGATATCAGCTGGATGAGTCTGTCTCTCCCTTAAGCTCTAGGATTGAGGAAGTACAAAGCCAACGTGAAGTGTTCAGTAAAATTGACCAACCTGGGGGAAGCAGGGTTTACTGTCAATAGATCATCCAGAGCGTCTCCTTCAATAGCTTGGTTTATGGTTCTCTGCAGGTCTTACTTATGCCACACTGGTTCTGTCATAACACTGTCCTGGTAATGACACTCTGCCTTCATTCTTCAAAAAAATCTACCTATGTACACAAGCCATTGGTGTTAATGTAGAGAGCTGAAGGAAGGGGACTTCACATCACGTCAACTCTTAGACATCCCCATTTTCACAAGTCTTTGACCTGCCTCCACCAGGGTCTCCCATTGCTCCCTCAAGACAGGGGATTACAAAGCTCAACTCTTATCTCCTCATTTTCTCTCCTCTGTCCCCTCTCCCAAATACCGTCCTCATGCTTCCTCCAACCCAGACGGAATTTGGAAAACCCATCATTCTCAATCTCTTTGTCATGCCGAGAAATTCAGCTCCTCTCTAGCCACTCTGCCCAAATTCAGTTTTGGCCCTGCCCTTGTGTGTATCAGACACATCTACATGCTCACGAACGGGCATTTCACAAAATAAAACCCATCCTTCTCAAAAAGTCATGTGGACTGTACATAGCAAGTATTCCTTCTTCACTACGTATACTTGTGGGGAGTTCAAAAATTTTTTCTCACTATTATTTTTTTGATGGGATCTTTCTGCTACATATAATTAGAACAAGGGATCACTTCAATAGATTTCTGTTGTAAAGCTTGTACGTTCCCACAATTGTTTTTCTAAGAAACTCACACCGAAGGGCCTTGTCTCCCACAGACAGTGTTCTACGCCGTGCTAAGCAAACAGGGTCGCTGAAACAATGAGATGCTGACTCTGCTAAGCGAAAAGAGGGATTCCATTTGTGACTCCATGTCTGACGTGCTGCGTGCATTGTAGGTACTCAACGATGCTGGTTAAATGAATAGCCGTAAAAATATGCTGCTGGTAAATTCTGAAGTCTTTGGCTGCAATTAACATTTTAGATGGGGTAGATAAAAATGATAGCTCAACATTCAACATTTGTCAAAAAGGATATAGCCTGAGGGGCAATGTTGCAGTGCGCAATCTAAATAGCGCCACTACAATAATTAGTTGAGTAAAAGAAAATTGATTCTGCATATTTTTTAATCTACACAGTATGTACTCATATAAAGCTTAAACTGGTTTAAGCATTGAGATGATTTATGTAAAAGCCCCGTGAGAATGACAAGAAGTACACTCAGATGGGAAAGGTATAGTCAACTGGAAATATGAATGTGCTTGTGGTGTCTTTCTGGCAATCTTAATTTTATTGCTCTGAACATAGACATTTATATAGGGAAGGAACATAAAAGTCCCATTTGTTCAAAGCTCCTTTCAGGTATGTTGTTACATAATAGCCCCACAACCTAGAATGGCACAGGAGACTATATGTGATGCCATGTTTATGTAACTATCACTATACCACAGTCCCAATTCCCAGATTTTGCAATGACAGAATCCAGCAAATAAAAAAAATTCATCAGATGTGTGTTTACACTAAATTTGCATCCATGGAAATTGGAGTCGCTATACCTGGAACTGTCAAGCCTGTGGCCATATTTCTGCTGTTGCATCCACCACATCTGTTATAATTACCCGTTGGTGCGTTTTCAGCCACTCAACTGTCAGCTCTCTGAAACAGACTGGATCTTCCTTCAAGTATCATGCCTGACAAATAAAAGGCTTTCAAAAATGCTTATTACATGAGTGAATGCTGTGATCTGATTATTTGCCCTTTGGGGCCTCTCTGAAATTTATAGTCACAATATCAAGTTCCTTCCATCCTTTCTTGAGTCAACTTATCCAACTCCATAATAGCAGCTAGCCTTTTTGGAGCATGTATGACACATAGGCACTGTGCTACACACCCAAAATGCATTCTCATTCGATCCTCAGCACAACCCTAGAGGGTCAATATTATGATTATTATTGTCTTCATTCTACAAAAGAGAAAAGTGAAGTTTATAGAAGCTAAGTGACTTGCCTGAAGTTATACAGCTAGAAAGAGGCCCAGCCAAGAGCTAAGTCTGTATCTGTTGGATTCCACAGCTAACATCTGATCTTAGTCATTTCACTAAAATTCTGAACCGGGAATGAGCCAAAGAAAAAGGTGAGTGCCCATGAGTAAAGGATAAAAGGTATCTTGTCCTCTGAGGTCCTTGGGGCTTGTAAAAATGCAGGGAGTTCTTCACTTCTTCCGTCTTCCCTGACTCCAGGTGGGGGCCCTGCACTTTCTTGCATGGGTTTCTAAGCGAGGGAATGGGTGGAGGAGGAGAGATGCTCCGGCCAGTGGGTGAGCCCCAGTCTGCCCTAAAAGAATGCAGGTGGGTGAGAGAGAACAGGAAATGTTTTCTTCTAGCTTTAAAATGCAAAGTCTTTCTATAGTAGCGGCCCTGCAGTTATAGACCAGATGCCAGTACAAAACCAAGATTCAATTATGAGATATCACCATATACATAGCTTTGGGGGAACAGAACTATATTAATTAAATTTAACCGCTGCTGAATTCCGCAAACTCCTCCTGTGCTTACCAGGAGCAGCTACATAATAGCACGGTGTCTGCGTGCGGCCAGAGGAAGCAACTACTGTGTGTTATGATCGGAATGAAGGTGAAAGGCCCACGGCCTCCCCCCAGGCCCCATTTAGGCTGCTCCAGGAACTGAACCTTCTTCCATGGTTGCTTCCTCTCACACCCTCCGAGCTGGGCCAGGCCCTTTCCTTTACACCCCCACGGCATCCTTTGCAGACAAACATCACACAGCAGCCATGAAATGACAGCAAATACATGAATTAAAGAAAGACCTTCTTATCCCTTCCAGCTCAGTTCTGGGGCTGTCTGGTGAATCTGTGAGTTGGTCTCTCGGGGGTGCTCAAACAGAGGCAGGCAGCCATCCATCCAGGTCCTCTGGGGTGTGGGGGGATCCCCGCACTGGGCAGAAGCTTGGAAGAGGTGACCCTTCGGTTCCATGAGTACTAAGCTAAGTCTCTGCGTGGCACAGACTCTTGACAATCTAGGTACCCAGACAAAGGGGAAAATGATGGCTTTCACTCAGATGCATCTGAGCATGATCTGCAAGTTGCCCAAGCATCCCTTTGTCACCTAAATCAGATCATCAACCACAGTGACTCCTTGGCAAGATGAATTTTCTTTCTTTGTTAAGTTGCTTATTTATAATCCATCCTTGTTTCACAGAGGCTCTGGGGTGACTATAATGCAAATTGGACAAAGCAAGAGTGGCTAAAAATGCAGAGACAGACCTGCAAATGCTCCCAAATCCTAGAGCTCGCAGGTCAGCCACACAATTTATATGGAGCAATGGTGACATCCAGTGGTCAATTAAGTTACACCTGGATACAGTTTGTAATCTTCCCCTAACCTAGAAATAATTATACCAGAAAAATTATTTTTTGAGCAACTCAGTTTGGGGCTCTTCTGAACTTCAAGAAAAGCCTAAATTTTCATGTCCTCAGATGCAGGGAAACACTCTCCTCTGTCTCCCAGCTTGCCACATTAGTGTCTGCAGACAGCCTTCACTCAAGCATACCAAAAAGGGCTCTCCACTGCCGCATCTATAAAATGGGGCAGGTGATTAACCACCTGCCAAAGTGGAGCCAGCAACAAGCTGCCACGGGAAGCACCGTGCGTGAGGACAGCCATAAATGTGAGCAGGAGGGAAACGGGGGAGAAGGTATTCCATAAGTCAAGCAGAGAACAAATAAATCAAAGCTAAAAGAATGAGACCAGATGAACGCTCTTGGGTAGAGAACTGTATTGAGGGTAAGGCCCTTGGCTTATTGGCTGTTTTATCCCCAACACTTAGCACAATGTCCCACACATAGCAAAGTCTTGGATATTTTTTGACTCTATAAATAAATGAATGAATGAATGCACTGGGGATTTTCTCAACATTATATCCAGATGATCTACCGGTGAAGGATTTGGTAGATCTGGAGGTTGCATCTTGAGGTTACATGTGGAGACCAGCAAGGAGGTTAAAGCCACAGGGTAATCTCAAGGTCTCAGAGTAAAACAGGCTGGGACAGTACAAGGTAGTTTTGTGGGTTAAGCAGTGTTAGGGACTAAAGTGACATAAATTCCAACTCTGTGTCATTTGTACTGAAAATCTACATGTTTAGTTACCTAATTTGCCAACTGAGCTTGTGGCATGTGTGGCTGCCCACTCCTAAGCAGGAGCTTGGGAGAATGGAATGGGAGTTTGTGACAAATGCCAGTCCTCAAGCTCATGGTTCAACAGCCAGACTTATCAGGGCCAATCAAAAGAGCTTGTAGCCCAAACATGCTAGACGGTTTTGCATAAGCTGCAGCTTAGATCGTTTATCTCATTTTAAATACAATATTGGTACAATAAAATTGTATTTAATATAAATATTTTTCTTTAATATCATTTTTTCAGTGGTCAGTTACATAGAAAAATATCTCTATTGTTTAGAGATTTTACTACTAAGTATACCGATTATATTGATATAATGCTAGCAAAAAAAGCAAAACACTTAAAGGTATTGTCCAAATAATTTTATACCACTGTCCTCTAGATCCACCTTGGGGACTAAGAAAAGGTTACAAGAATCTTTAAACCACATCAAGTGACATTTTTACAAAGCCTGTAAAAAATGGCCAAAAGAGATTATTTCCAATTCATCATCCTATAACCTGGCAAAAAAAAATGTTATAAAACATGACATTCTTGGCAAAAGTAATATGTCTGAGGTTCTAATTACACAAAAACACAGAGAAATCCAAGTCAATTTCTTCTTAAAACTGTCACTACTACAAAAGAGCAGAAAGTCTTGTAACAACAGAAACACATTTGTAGTAAGAAGACAATTCTTGGCCATTACTAAAAAGTTGTTAATTCTTGAAAAAGCACATGTATATAAATAGTTGGTACAATTATTATACTCTTCTCCCTACATGAAATACGATAATGGCACGTTACAGCCAATAATAAATGAAAAAGTGTGAGTGTGAATTCATTTAATGGTTTTGCCGCATCTTCTGTGCAGATGGGCTGCAGTCTAGATTAGAATAAAGATTTGTTAAGAGTGAAGAATTGCTGAAATGATTGATTAGAAGCACAATTCAATCTTCCTGCCCTGTGGATTCTCCTGTTAGCAAAGTGTCAGGCGCCCTCTGACATGTCGCGTAAGCCTCACACCTCCCCAAGAGCAAGCTCAGCGTCCTAGAACCAAGTCAGTCCACGGGTTTCGCAAACAATCCCTTTCAAGGTGCAAAAGCCCAAGTAGCAGAGAAAAGAGAAAGGTACGATCTGAGACAAAAGACAGGGCCCTCCTGTATCCATAGTTACAGATGCCAGCCACACCTTGCTATTTGATTTCATTTCATTCATTATGCACCACATAAAAGGCACTATTCAGAAATATAACTGTTTTAAATGCAAGTCAATTTGAATTAATTTTCTCTGAGTTTTTTTTTTTTTTGAGGATTTCCAGACAACTTTTAAAATAATTAGACACGTCGATACCTTTTAACTGACACCATTTCTCAGCTAAAACCTCTGTAATGGTTTCATTGCCTGTCTTACAATTCTGTCTGCCTCATGTAGCACCCAGGCCTTAGTGCTCTGACCTTCCTCCTGCCATCCCCTCATACAACCTACCTGCCACACACCTCCCCCAAACAACACTGAATATCTCAAACAGATAAAAAAAAATCAAATAAAGGACTCATTTATTTACATTTCCCAGATACCATCATTCATTTAGCAAACATCTATTTAATACCTTCTATGTGGTTGGCTCCAAGGATGAATCAATGAACAAAACATTGTTGCTATCCAAAAAGCTGATAATCTTGTAAATCACTGTCAAATGTCACAGGGTTACCTCTTCCTCTTATGAAGGCAATAGAATGCACACCACCTTTCCAATCACCAAGGAGAAAGAGTCTGAGGCCTCAGGGACAGCACAGCTAATATAGTAGCCAAAGTTTCCAATTAGAGAAGCAGCTTCCAGTTATTAATCACATCCAAACATGGGCCACCCCAGGCCAGTTACCCACAAAAGACGAGGAATCGGAGAGAGGACTGGCCTCGGAAGTGCAGAGTGAAATGCAAGGGACATCTGGTGTCGGCCAGATCTTTCAAGGTCACCAGATGTCTCTTAGTCAATCTCTTAACATCAGAAACAACAAAACAAAACAAACAAACAAAACAGATCACCAGATTCCCAATAATACCAGAAAGAAACAAGGCCCACCACCACCTGACCATGCTGAGGAAGATGTTCAGGCCCTGGGAGTTCCTGGTATGAGCAGAGGAAGCAGAGATGAAGCCTTGGAACCCAGAAGGCTGGGCAGAAGAGAGTGGTTGATTTAAGTTCACCAAGAGCACATTCAGATCCTAGGGTAACAGGGGCGTGAAGGAAGACCAGCACTTGGGTAGCTGAAAGGGCCCGGGATTTCTGCCCTGTAGCATAGAGCAGCCATGAGAATTTGCAGATCACACAGATTAGCAGAAAATAGGGAAGGTATGACCAGGCTGTGAAAGACTTGGGACCCAGCTCTCACTGTCCACCAAGATATCTCATCAGTGTAAGGAAGGAAGGTGGTGGAGGAGAGTTTGCCCATTTATGGCATGGCTTCTCAAAGCCACCATTCATTGAGCCGGTGACCATACATGGGTGGTCTCTAATTCCCTACAACCACCTATGCAATATTATAATCTCCACTCTATAAATGAAGAGATGTAAGGCCCAGGTAAACTAAGTAACTTGCTCCATATCCACACAATTAACCATGTGTAGGAGCCACAATTCTAAAACCAGTGCTTCTAATCACCCTGCTGCCTCCCCGTTTGAGTTGCTTAATTGGCCCCAAGTCTCACAGGAATCGGAGCGCTATCGCACATGCTACTATAGTGGCAAATGCAGTTAAAGCTGTTCTCCACATTAAGGAACAGAAGTCATCTCAGAAATTTCCAGGTTGACTTCACGTCAGTTTAGCCTTTAAAACTAAAATAAGGTAACAGGTTTTAGAATCCTGGAAAAAAAAATTTAGCTAAGAAGTATCAGCACGGATCAAAAAGAACAAAGCCAATAATCAGGTAAATACATCTCTAGGTTACACTGCAGAACAGCCATTGCTTAATAGAAATAATTCCTCTTAAGATAAAAATGCAAGACCAAAATAAATGAAAAAGACCGACGTCCAAAATGAAAACATGCTATTTTGGAAGTGAGTTACACAAGTTGGTTACATATGAAGGGGACTCATTTCTCTATGACTATGACTAGAAGGCGGTGCTGGTTATTTTAAGACTTTGCCATGCTACACAGAGATTATTTATGCAGCAAGCAATTTCTACAGAGGCAGGGGCTAGACAAGAAATGTGCATGACTCAGCAGAGGCAAAGGAGAGGGGGGACCTGTCAACAGAAACTTGGTGGACTGAATAAAAATATTTACTGCATTACTTTATGAAACGATCCATTTCCATGGCATCAAATGCTTTGTACAATATCCCATCACACTAAAAATGCCCCCTTCTGGGTCTCCATACAGAGGAAGTTGAAATATGTTCTTATGAATATTGACATGATCACAACAGATATTTGTAACTGCGCCTAAAATGTGTTTTAAGCGGCATAGGATTAAGGGGTACTACAAATTGAAATTGGGGCTGTATGTATTTCATATTGTGAACAGGACCTCTGTATGCTTTTGTTTTATTTCTTTCATGCCATTAGGAAGATGTGTATGTTCTGCAATTTCAGGGTAATGTTTTTGCTTTGCTGCTTAGTGATGTAATGGAAAGAGTGCACAACTGAAAATTTGTCTCTGCAGTGTATCTAGAATATTAATATCCCAGTTATAATATAACTTGCATTTATTTCAAAAAATGAGACAGGTCTCTCCTTTTTTCATTCATTTAGTTCAGCAAATGCTATAAGTAAGGAAAAGGGATATAAATGTTCCACTAGACCTAAATTTTGCAACATTGACATTATTGATATTTTAGGCCAGATAAAATACCTTTGTTGTGGGGAGCTATCCTGTGCATTGTAAGATGTTTAGCAGCATCCGTGGCCTCTTACTCACTAGATACCATCCCAATGTGACAACCCAAAATATCTCTAGACATTGCCAAATGTCTCCTGGGAGCAAAGTCGCCCTGATTGGAAATGATGCCCTACACTAGTATTTCAAGATTGAACCCCAATTTCCGTGAGATGTGGTAAACAGCTATTTCTTTACCGGAGGTCAGTGTGTTTCTGGATGAGATCTTCTTATCTGAGCATCTCAAATGCACTAAGCTGAAGGTTTAACTCTCCCAGGGCTGAAAATGATGGCCAGGGCCAGGTGTGCCCAAAGAGAATTTTCTCCTTTAATATTTAAGTACAGATTTGTTTCTGTTTTTTAATTAACCTCTGCTCTGCAGCCTTTAATACATCTAGTAATGTTGTCAGGGAGACAAACACCAACTAGCAGGTAACAGCGAGGCCAAGATAATTGGCCCTTGGTTCCTCTCTGTTGTTCCCACACACATACAGTGGAGCTTGCTGCCCCCTTAAATCAGGCCTGGCTGTGTAATTATTGTATCTGAATGAGAAACTCAGAGTCTAGTCTCCTCTTACCTGGTTTAGAACTAAAGAGACACATTTAATTTGTTTCACCAGATCAAATAAAGAGGAAGTCTGGCAATAGTGATAAACCCCAAAGATCAGCTAAATTATGTCCCAGCTTGACATTTATATGAGCAAACGCCTCTCAATCTCCAGAGGTGATTCGATTAAGATTACTTTAGCTTGCACTTCATGCGCGCACATCCCTAAAGAGTCAGAGAAAGAGGTGGAGGGTGGCTAATACCATGGGTAATTTTATTCAAATGTTTTGTATTGCCAATATGCTGCCTAAAATGTTACTTAGGATAGAGAACTGCATTTCAAAAAAGTGCACACAAAGTCTTCTACATTTCAGGATTGAGGTTTTCACACCTGCCCTCTCTCAGAAGCTGAGCAAATACTTCTGTTGTTGGAACATATGATCGTCTTTTCCTATCTGGGCATCATCCCACATGGCTTTCTCCACCTCCAGAGACTGAAATCATTTTGCTCAGAGATTTCGATTTACTTCATTAACTCCAGAACCCTCAGGAGAAGGCTGTGATGGAGCGCTGGAATGCAAGCTGACTGTCCCCAGTCTCCTGAGTGTACGGGAGGGTGGTGAAAAGAGCTTCCTTACCTCTGCTCTATGTTAAAAACCAACACCAAAAAAACACTTGTGCTTCCTAAAATTCTGAATTAGAGCTGAAATGTCAAGTCACCAACAGCAAGCCAAAGCCAGCCTCTTTGTCCTGGTGTGAGTTAAAAATCCCACGGATGGCATCCGGGGGACCATTGCATCTTTCACGGCACAATCTGTTCCCAAAAGGAGAACGAGCACAATCACACAGGATTTCAGGTTTCAGATCTGATAGTTTGGGGAATGCATACAGAATACATTGCACTGTGTATTGGCATGGAAAAGGAGGGAATTATGATATTTTTATTTTTTAATAAATTATTAAATTCCTCCAATCCAAAAATATGTTTCAGTCTTGGCTTTTTAATGAAAAAGTTCTAGGTAGCATTTAATGTTGTGAATTTTAGAATTACTTCATCTGTAGCTGGTCAAATAAGACTTAACACCTTTTTAATTGCAGAAATTTATGTTGTTTCTTTTGTTTCTATGCCTTCTTTGCTCTTTATGTATTATTTAATCTAGAAATATTATGACGCTTCACCCTCTATTTAGCAGGCCTCTTCCAATGTTCCATCCTGTTACTATTGTGTCAGACCCTATCTCAGAACATGTGTTCCAATTTTAAGATCCAGAAATACCTACAAGTGCCTAATAAGCACAAACCACAAAACACTCTGGAAAGAGGTCCCTGATCACGCCCAAACTCCCCATGTCCAATTGCACGGAACTGTCAGGTACAATGGAAACTCCATAATTCATTTTCCTCCTTTGCCTATATTTACCTTCACCTCAATCCACAAAGGATTTCAGGCAACTTACAAAAAAGTATATACATCACAAAAGAACAAAATAGTTGAAAGAATCAGGTCAAAGGCAAATGAGGATAGGAAGTTAGTAAAAGCCAGAGGTAAGATCAGAATGCAGACATGCATAGCATGGGGCCCTGTCCAGTGGCAAGAAGTGAGCCCAGAGTGTACTTGTAAGCTGCCTGGTGGCCAAATAGATAATAGAAAGATGATCAGTTGTGAGCCTGAGAACAAACTGTTTAAGAGCAGCTTGATGGGAAGTCAAGTTCAGAGAGTAATCCCTTGGCAACACCTCCTAAGGAGGCAATATCAGACAAGGACCTCAACGGCATGTGAATTCATTTTTTTCATCTTCCTAACCTTTAGAAAGGCAATGCCTAAGCCTTCCCAAGTAGGACATGGGTGGTTCTCATTGTTAAAAATAATCACCAGGGAGGGAACCTTGCAGACATCACCCTGTGACTCACAGCCCTGCAAACACGTTTCCTTCTTGCTCCTTGTGTCTTACAGTTTTATTACATGTGTCCTTGTCCACTTTCTACAGCTTGCTCCCTAACTCTCCCTTCGTACAGGTGAAGACCTAACACACAAGCCCACTCTTTGAAAGTTATATATAACCTTGGAGCACCAGCCCCCAAACTCAGTAAGCCTTCATATTAATCAGGGCCAGCAGTGCTGCAAAAACACATTTTCCTCTAAAATACACCCTACGCATGTCCATGGAAAATTGTGGAGACTCTGGATTGTTTTACTCATAACTTCTTATAGTACATAAGTCCCAACTAAAACAATTTGCCCCTAGTAAAATCTTTTTTAGGGGGGAAGGGGTGTATCATGGAAAAAAGCAGGCAACAGAGGGTAATAATGAATATTACATGCTCTTGCAAAGAATGTCTTCAAAGGAGAGGAGACTTGCCAGCATTTCTGAGTAATGATCTTTGAACACAGCATTAAAGTCATAGCATGAAGGAAGGGAGATAAAATATTTAATGACATCTTAATATTCCCAGCTCTTGCAAAAAGCCAAGAACTGGTCACAGTTTATCAGTGGCTGTACATTTTAATATCATTAGACAACAATTTTTTCCATTCGGAATAACAGAGTTACCAAAATCATGGGCTGGTAGAAAGGAAGGAAAATGAAGTGGGCTATAAACTGCTTGGAAATCCTGTCTTTTCCAATTTACTTTTAAAATGAATGTGGAAATTGGGCTTAACAATCAATTGGCTCACTTATCTAACAGCCTGGCCAGAGCCTCAATAAATATTGAGGATGTTTCTACGAAATCATCTTTGACTAACCATATTCAGGGCAAGTCCTCTAAAACCCCACTCACCTCCTGGGACCCAAGTATGGTCAGAAGTCATTTCTGGCTCTAATCTTCCAATCTTTCCAATATGACTCAGTTCAAGGAGAATTAGCTAGCTGGAATTTTGCACCAAGCCAATGGGTATTTAACGAGGATGGGGTGGAGGAGTAGACAAGGCACCGGGAGAAAACCAGGCAGGAGCAGCAAAAAGGTGGGAAAACAGAAACCAGTCTATGGAAGGGCAATTTACTGAGATATCAATTTGCCCAGGTTCTCACTGAATCATCCTGTCTTGCTTCACTGAACCACCCCCTTCCAAATAGCAAAGTCCTTACTGTTTTCTTGCCACAGAAATTTGAGAAAATGCAGAAATAAATTAAAATAAAAACCAGAGCTTATTTTTTTTAAAAAGGTACAGATTATATTAGTTTCCTGGGACTATCATAACAAAGTACCACAAACTGGGTGGCTTCAACAACAGAAATTTATTTTCTCACAGATTTAGAGGCTACAAGTCTGAGACCAAGGTGTCAGCAGGGTTGGTTTCTTCTGATGCCTCTCTCGTTGGCTCGCAGGTGGCCACATTCTCACTGTGTGTTTGCGAGGTCGTCCCTGTGAGTGCATGTGTCTGGTGTCTCTCTCTGTGTCCTTATCTCCCCTTCTTAAAAGGAAACCAGTCATATTGGATTAGGGCCCACCCTAATGACCTCATTTCAACTCAATTACCTCTTTAAAGGTGCCGTCTCCAAATATAGTCACTTTCTGAGATACTGGAGATTAGAACTTCCATGTATGAACTGAGCTCATAACACAGAGAAATATATTTGGGGGAACGATGAGAGAGTTGTGTGCATCCTGCGGGTGGCCCAGACACACACTGCTTCCAGGGAGTGCCCAGGGAGGCAGTAGGACCTTGAAGGCATTGCTCTGGAGAACACCTAGAGAGGACAGACCTAAGCATAGTGACCCCTCAGCCTTCTCCAAGATTCCTGGGTCTGAAACACAGCACATGAGTAATACAGCCTCCCAACCTGAAGGCTGGGAAACCAAGGGTTTCTATGGTCACAGGAACAGGCTGGTGGCCAAGAACCAGATAGATGATCATCCCTGATGCTCAGGTTGTAACACCCAAATCTCTCACACAATTTAGGGGCAGGAGCCCACAGAGATGACCAATATAGAATTTCCAGACAGCCCTGGGGAAGAGCGGCTCAGCAACAGATTTACATTAATTTAAAACATACAATGTGATATTTCTTTCTTATTTGTGATCTTTCTATCTTTTTGTTGTGGGCATTTAAGGCTATGAATTTTCCTCTTGGGACTGCTTTTGCTGAATCCCACAGGTTTTGATAACTCGTATCCCTTTTGTTATCAAGTTTGAGGAATCTATTGATTTCCACCTTAATTTCATCATTGATCCAATAATCATTCAGCAGGAGGTTGTTTAATTTCCATTACTTTATGTAAAATTGGGTGTTTCTCTTGGTGTTGATTTCTAGTTTTATCCCACTATGATTTGAGAAGATACATGGTATGATTTCTATTGTTTTGAATTTGTTGAGCTATGATTTGTGGTCTAAAATATGATCAATCTTGGAGAATGTTCCATGTGCTGCTGAGAAGAATGTGTATTCTGTAGTTTTGGGTGAAATGTTCTGTAAATGTCTGCTAGGCCCATTTGTTCTAGAGTTCTGTTTAAGTCCAGTGTTTATTTATTTTCTCCTTGGATGATCTGTCCAGTGGGGTGTTGAAGTCCCTGGCAATTACAATGCTGCTGTTTATCTCTTTGCTTAGATCTAGTAGGGTTTACTTTACGAATCTGGGCTCTCCTGTGTTAGGTCCATAAATATTTAGGATTGTTATGTTTTCTTGTTGAATTGCTCCCTTTATCATTATATAATGACCATATTTGTCTTTCTTTACTATTGTTGACTTAAAGTCAATTTTATCTGATACAAGAATGGCTACACCTGCTTTCTTTTAGTTACCATTTGTATGAAGTACTTTTTTCCATCCCTTAACCTTGAGTCTATAAGAGTCCCTATAGGTTAGATGTGCTTCCTGGAGATAGTAAATATTTGGCTTATATTTTTTTATCTATTCAGCCAACCTATGTCTCTTGAGTGGGGAATTTAAACTGTTCATGTTGACTGATAGAATTGATATGTGGGATGCTGTTCTGTTCATCCAGTTGGATAGTACTTTGTTGCTTTGTTTTACCTCTTGTACTATCGTTTCATATGAACTCTGAGCTTTAGCTTTTAGGTGGTTTTACACTGATGGGTGACAATTGTGCTGATCCATGTATAATGTAGTTTTGAGTATTTTCTGCAAGGCAGGTCTGGTCTGGACAAATTCTCTCAGTGTTAGCTTGTCTGGAAAGGTCTTTATTTCTCCTTCATTTTATGAAACTTAGTTTTGCAGGATACAAAATTTGAGGCTGGCAGTTGTTCTGTTTAAGAAGACTTAAGATGGGGCCCCAATCCCTTCTGGCTTGTATGGTCTCCATTGAGAAGTTTGCAGTTAGTCTGATGGGTTTTCCTTTGCAAGTTACTAGATGTTTTCTCCTTATGGCTCACAGGAGTTCCTTCTTTATATTGACTTTGGCCAGTCTGATGACTATGTGTCTCGGTGATTGCCTCTTTGTGGTAAGTCTCCCAGGTGTTTGTTGGGTTTCTTGTACCTGAATGTCTAAATCTCTAGACAGACCAGGGGAGTTTTCCTCAATTATTCCCTCAAATAGGTTTTCCAGCCCTTGTGCATATTCTTCTTCACCCAGAGGGATGCCTATGATTCTTATATTTGGACATTTTACATAATCCCATAATTCTTGTAGGCTTTGTTTATTCTTCTTAATTCTCTGTTCATTATTTTTTGACTGACTGATTTAATTCAAAAGAGTTGCCTTCAAGCTCTGATAGTCTTTCTTCTGCCTGGTCTACTCTATTCTTAAAACTTTCCACTGTGTTTTGTATTTCCTTAAATGAATTTTTCATGTCCAGAAGTTCTATTTGGTTTTTCTTTAATATTTCTATCTCTTTAGTGAATTTTTCACTTGTTTTCTGAATTGTTTTTCTGATTTCTTTGACTTGGTTTTCTATTTTCTCTTGAATTTCATTGAGTTTCCTTACAATCCATATTTGGAATTATTTATCTGTCATTTCAATATTTTCATTTTGGTTTGTATCCATTGCTAGAGAGTCTTTGACAAAGCAGACAAAAATGTACACTGGGGAAAAGAATCCCTATTCAATAAATGGTGCCGGGAAAAGTGTGTAGCCACATGCAGAAGATTGAAACTGGATCCGTACCTCTCATCTCTCACAAAAATTTATTCAAGATGGATAAATTACTTAAAAGTAAGGCATAAAACCACAAGAATTCTAGAAAACAATGTTGGAAAAACTCTTCTAAATATCAGCCTAGGCAAAGAATTAATGAAGAAGACCCCAATGGCAATCATAGCAACAATAAATAAATAAATAAATGGGACTTGATTAAATTAAAAGGCTTTCTGCACAGCCAAGGAAATAATCAATAGAGCAAATAGACAACTTACAGAATGGGAGAAAATATTCACAAGCTATACATCCAATAAAGGGCTAAGAGCCAGAATCTACAAAGAACTCAAGCAAATCATTGAGAAAAAAATCAAATGACTCCATCAAAAAGTGGGCAAAAGACATGAATAGAAGCTTTTCAAAAGAAGACAGACAAAGGGCCAATAAACATATGAAAAAATGCTCAACATCACTAATCATCAGGGAAATACAAATTAAAACCACAATGAGATATCATCTTACCCCTGTTAGAATGGCTTTTATTAAAAAGTCCAAAAATAATAGATGCTCGCATGGATTCAGAGAGAAAAGAATGCTTATACACTATTGGTGCGACTGCAAATTAGTACAACCTCTATGGAAAACTGTATGGAGATACCTCAAAGAACTAAAAGTAGACCTACCATTAGATCCAGCAATACCACTACTGAGTTTTACCCAAAGGAAAAGAAGTCATTTTATCAAAAAGACACTTGCACTCAAATATCTATTGCAGCACAATTCACAATTGCAAAGATATGAAATCAACCTAAGTGCCCATCAATTCATGAGTGGATTAACAAAATGTACTGTGGAATACTACTCAGCCATCAATAAGGATGACTGAATGCCTTTTGCAACAATTTGGATGGATCTGGAGACCATTATCTTAAGTGAAGTATCTAAAGAATGGAAAAACAAACACCACATGTACTCTATTAAATTGGAACTAATTGACAAGCACACATGTGCATAGAGGGAAGTAAAACTTAATGGAAATCAAGCAAGGGGGAGATGGGAAGAGGGGATTGGTGAAAACTTACCTAACGGGTACAATGAACACTATCTGGGTGACAGGCATACTTCCGACCATGACTCGAGCATTATAAAAGTGATCCATGTAACCAAAAATATTTGTACCCCTGCAATATTTTGAAATAAAAAAATTAAAAAATAAAGAATGTGATATTTCTTGTTGCTTACAGACCGCATTTTTCCCTGCTAGAATTAGGTCAGCAAGTATATAAAGTTTGGGAATGAATAAAACAAAACAGAAACCAACCAAGTAAGCCAACCAAGGTATACAAAACTGCACAGAAGCAGGGCAGAGCTTAAACTCAGAGGTCTTGGTGTACAAAACAATTAATTTTTACATAAGAGGCAAGAGTAAGTCAGGCCTCCTGGCCTATTGCAACTATCCACGGATCTCCTCCCTGAATAATAGCAATAGCAGTTACTCGGTGCTGGGAGCTAATGCATGTTCACCATCCCCATCCCATCCAATCATGCGAGCACTCCTGTTTCAATTTGCAATTGTTCTTGTAGTTATCCAATATACCTTGACATTCTAGCATTATTTGTGATTTTATGTTATCTCTTGTTTACACAATCCTCATACTTAAATAATACACATCTTGAGAGCAGGATCTCTATCATCTACGTCCTTTAGATTCACAGAACCTAGAGGAATTTTGTTCAGTTCATCATAGGAGACAGCCACAACCGAAAATTCTTTCTTTTCTTCCCTCCGTGAGCATTAAAAAGAACCCACGTGTCCCTTTGTGCTCTTGAGAGAGAATGGGCAAATTGGACTGAAATCTCCCTTCCATTAACGCAGGTTAAGGATGTTTCCAAAAAATGTTCTGGCAGGAAGCCACGTTCTAGAAACACCAGTGGGGGTGGGGGCGGGGGGAAGCGGTCTGGCATTGAGAAAGATAAGAGAAACCAGAGGAGAGGCAGATTCCAAAGACAAAGCATGAGAACACGGTGAATTCAGTTTAGGATAATACTAGCATGTGAAAGTCTTCCCATCCCACCCACCAGCCAAATATGTCCTTTTTCCAAGCCCGGAGTTCTGAACCACTGAAGAAATAAAACGGTGAGGAAAATATGAGACCAAAATATCCCCATTATTCCAAACAAGGTGGATAGTATAGAACACAGTGTATACTGCAAGCAAGTAGACTTGCTCACATGAGCCCCTGGACTGTCGATGTTCCTCCCAACATGGGGAGGACAGGGTGCCCCTGGGCTCCCCTGACAGGTGCAAGGACTTTTCCACTAACCTTCCTGCAGGTCAGGGGCAATCGAGAACACATGCTGTCTGAGAGCACCTCACCCATCAGGGAGTTTTCTCCTCTCCAGCGTGGAGAGGGAGTACGGAGAGCCTAGAAGTGTTATCCTAAGGGATGTGACTCCCCATGGAAGAAAACATCAACAGCGAAGGATAGGTATTCTCACCCAATGGATATGCTGAAAGTAAGGTCCCAAAGGAAAGTCAGCGGAGCTGTCCCACAGACAGATACAGAGAAAGACATGATGTTTAGGAGAGAAGTCCAGGCTGTGACATGCGGTGAATGTCATCGGTGTATGCATAGGAGTGGAGACCGGGAATGGAGATGAGCTTCCTCGGAAAGAGGATATAGAATATGAGGAAAAGGGACAAGGAATAGAGCCCTTTGAAAGACGAGCATTCAAGGGGAGAGAAGACAAAGAGAAGCCAGGAAAGAAATGAAGAAAGAAGGAAGAGTACAAAACTTAGCCCAACAAGCAGAGATTAGTGTTGCGAATGCCAAGAAAATGAGAGTCTGAAGAAGAACAGAGTGGACAATAATGACAAATGCTGCTCAGCGGTTGGGTAGACAGGGGTCCAGGACAGGGTGTGGCAGATGGGCAGCCTTTGGGGTCCTTCCACCCTTCTGAGGAATAGTTTCAAGTTGATGGTGAGAAGCCTTATTCTAGTAGGTTTAAAAATGCATAGGAGTTGGAAAAAACCTGTTCCCTGCCCTCAAGGAGAGGAGAGTTCAGTGGTGGCTGCTGGTAACTAAACAGGCAATTACAAAAGGCACGGTCTTTGTCTGGGATCCATGAATGTGCTCCAGAAAGGCCCCCAAAAATTCATGTGCCAAACTGCGTGTGCTTTGTGTGTAGGTGCGTTCTTCTGGGAAGAGATTTATAGCTTTCTTAAATCCAGCAGCCTAGCATGAGTAGACAGTCAGGATGCTAAGGCCCCAGAAAGGGAAGTGTGTAGTTACCGTCCTAGGCCATGGTGTCCAAGTGGGGGAGGGAAAGAACTGAACCCAGGGAGGTTAGTCTTCCAGAGGAATTTAACCAGCTGATACCTGGGAGATACTTGAGGGGATGGGCGAGGAGGTCTTGGTAAAAGAACAGGAGAAACGAAAGCGAGCGTGAGAGAGCCGGAAAGCCAGAATCGCCACCCGTGCATCTCACAAATGTTTGATGAGTGCCTGCTGTGTCCCAAGCACAGGCAAGGTCTTGGGCATGCATCCTTCGTGGAGCTAACATTCTAAGAGAATCTGTCTAGAAAGTGAGAGATGCTGAAACTTGAGATTCATAGGTGAAAACAGCTCATTTACTACCTCACATTACATTTGCTCGATTGTTCCATCCTTAAGTCACCATGTTCACATTTGGAGGGAAAAAGGAAGGAAGAAGAAAAGGAAAACCAGTTCTGGGGGCTCACACCTAGAGTGCCAGCACTTTGGGAGGCTGAGGCCAGAGGATCACTTGAGGCCAGGAATTCAACACAAGTCTGGGCAACACGGTGAGAGCCCATCTCTATAAAAAATGAAAAAATTAGCCGGGCATGGTGGCACGCATCTGTGGTCCCAGCTACTTGGGAGGCTGTGGCAGGAGGATCGCTTGAGCCCAGGAGTTAGAGGCACAAAGTGAGACCCTGTCTCTAAAAAAAAAGAAAGAAAGAAAAAGAAAAACCATGAGTGGCGATTAACCCACCAAGCTGCCAAATTCGATCTCCTAGTCACTCCCTTGAGTCATGGGGGAAACACAGAAAAATCAGGATGACTATAAAAAGCGAGAGAAAATTAATATGTTAGAACTTTGCATTTCAACTTTGAGCTGACATTGCAGCGAGGCTCTTTGCAGCTGCTTTGTCTGGCCATGTCAAGAAGTGACCATGATTTATTGTGCCACCTCCATAATTTCAATGCTCTTGATCTCCCACCGGAAGCAGTGACAAGTAAGGTTAACTGCTGTGTAAAGAGACAGTATGAGTAATGCTTTGTGCATGGAGCTGGCACTGATCTACAGCCTGGAGGGTGCGGGGGGAGCAGGGATGCTATTGGTTAAATCCCTTTCAAACGGCAGCCTCCCAAATGCCCTAACACCTTTTGGAACAGTCAGTATTTGTGTGGAAAAATACACTGAATTGTGTTAGAATCTGTTTCCTTGTCCTTGTTCCCTCGCAAATATGCAAACAGCCAACTTTACTCACATTTGCATTTTGCTTTGTTGGTCACAGCTGACACTAAGTGTTGGTGCCATGCCAGGCCCTGTCTGCATGCTCGTCTCGTCAGCCCCTGTGGTCATCCCCTTTTACAGATGGGAAGAATGAGACCCAGAAGGTTAAACATCTAACCTAGGCATAGGAAGCAAAACCAGTATCCAAGCCTACATAGTCTGATTGCAGGATCCTGCTCTGTTAGTCAATTTTAGGTTGTTTAATCTGCTCCATTTATTCTAACTTGTATTTTTTTCTTTAACCAGCTTATAGACATTTCTACTGGACTACTTCCTCTGCTACTAGTGAGCAGATTGGAGTGTGTATCACCACAGATGATCATTTGTTTAATCTTCCAAAGCCGCAGTTTGTCTTGGTAAACAGGGTCTAGATCAGAAGTTTTTGTGAATGTCTGCAAATATTCTATAAGTGCTAATCATTTTTTATATGTTTATGTCTCATTTCTCCCAAGTAAAGGAAAAAAGAGAAAAGAGGAACTAACACTGATTGAACACAACTTCTTTCTAAACATTGTGTTGGGTACAGAAAGCCTCACCCTAACCCCACGAGGCAGGTGTCATTATCGCCATTTTATAAAGTGGGCAATGGAGGCTCAGGAAAGTTAAGAACATTTTTCCAGGTCTAACTATGTGAGAGGTAGAAGTGGGCTCAAGGGTCTCAGCAATTCCAGCTCACCAGGACTGGGCTCATCCTGGGTATATCTCAGTAACCTCCTGTTCCTTGTACTCTACCTACAGATGAGAGGACATCAAAGGAAAAGGAGAAAGGCAGGAAGAGAAGAAGTTGAGGGGTAGGGTAAGTGTTGGCTTCAGAGCTTAGATATTCCTGAAGCACTGTAAACACCAATGGCTTCTCCACTTTCTAAACTTGCTCAGGGTCTGTGCTAACTCTCGTTAGAGACTTTAGATTAAAGTTGTCTGGATGACAACCTTGAGATGCAACACGCAAAGTTTCTTCTCTGGCAGAAAGCCAAACCCCCTCCATCTTCTGGCAGAGGCACAGAACTTGTGTGAGGTCTTCTGCTTCCCACAGCACCTGAGGACAAGGTCAAGGACGCACTGCTGTTGGGACCTTGTCTCCTCCATGACTCAGCGGACAGAAACTGGATTCCTGGAGAAGGAGGTGGGGGCCTGCCCTCCTCTCTTCACACAAATAGCGTCTTAATCTTATATTCTTGACTCTTTCACTTCACTGAAGAGTTCTTGAAAGTCAATTCAAATCTCACTTCAAACTCCTTTTCACTCAAAAAAAAAAATTCTGTTGTTTTTGTCTAATGGAAGTACTGTGCTGTGACTGGATTTGTAACAACAGTGTGTCAAAATGCCAAAAAGTGTGTCAAAAATAACATTTAAAAAAACTCAGGGGAGACATGTTATAGTCCTAAATGAGCATTTTTATTTCTCTGCATTGAAATGTGTTAGTCTCCTCTCGAGGGTCTTAATAAACCTCGAAGAAACACACAACACTTAATGAACACAATTTAAGGGCCAATTCAGCCCTCGATACTCCCATTACTGTCAAAACATCTCTCACTTGTATTTGTGAGTTCTCCTCTTCCAAGTCTTCCTATTCAATTTCTTCTTCAACGGATGCTTATTTTCCCAGTATCCTTAACCTCTAAAGCATATGCACATTGCCATGAAGTTAGTCAACTAAAAAGAATTAATTTCAATTTATTTTCTTCATCGTTTGTTGAGGAAACATCATAAAGTATTTCCTGACACATTACAGATAACAGTCAAACTCATGGCAATCCTGTGTTGCCAAGGGCTTGTATATTTAATTTAATGGGCTTTCAAATAATATTCAAGAGGGTCTATAGGCAGGATACTGGCCTTCCATGATGTGGCTGAGAGAAGATAAAAATATCTAAATTTCAGAGCCTATTCAGCTAAATTCAAAGTATCATAGTGTCTTTCTGCATACCTTGAGAAGGAAATATTTACTTCCATCAAAACCCGTGGTGGAAGTTTGATTTAACTCTGGGAAGCTCCTTGAAGTTCCTGGTTCCACCACCTCATCTACTGCTTGTTGTCTGCCCTGCCTCCCCACTGCAGAGGCAAACACATCACTCGGGCAGAAAAATCAAAATCAGAATGTCTCCATTTCCTGGGCACAGTGATTGGAAATCAAGTGAACCTGTGGCATAGCAGAGCCAGTGTAATTTTTGCAAGAATTATTTAGATACTAGGAAAGAAAAGATGTCTCATCTTAGTGCAAGGACAGTAAAGGATGATATAAGCCTAGAAGAGCTGTGATGTGGAGAATAACTTTCCAAGCATGAAGTCAACAACTGTAGCCAAGAGCCAAAAAATGAAGAACAGTCTTAACGATAGTGTTTGAACTCTTGGATCCAGCTGTATCTAAAGTCAGATCCACCCTGTTAGACTTCCAACTTGCATGGGCCAATATATTTCCTTCCATGCTCATGTTAGTTGGATTTTGCTTCTCAGCATTCCTGAATAATATACCTGAGTCTTCCCACAGGTAGCCAAAAAAAGTGTTTCATAAGCTAGAGGGCACTATGGGTCCATGTGGGTGGGTTCTGTACTTTTCCATTGCTATAGCTATGTGCTGCAAAGATGCAAGGTGCTTATACCCAGATGGTCGTCCCATAGAAATGGACTAAGGTTGAAGATCTGCCCACCCCTCATCTCTTCAGTACTAACTTTTTACTGCAAAAGACCACCGACCACCTTTCCCATGCTATGTTTGCTAGGTGTCCTGATACATCTATGATGAGATCACAAACAAGTACCATCTTTCTACATGGCAATGTAGCATTAAGGATCAAGAGTCTTTGAAATATCCACACCATTGGGATAATTCCAAAAATAATAAGAATCCATTAATATTAATGGGTCAAAAGTGAAAACCCATTGAATTGTTTCCATGAATGTTGACAGAGCATTTGAAAATTTCAATATCTATTTTTAATTTTTTTATCTTAACAAAATAGGAAAAGATGGATCCTTCTTTAGCATAATAAAATATGTCTATCTCAACCCCAAAACTGTCATCATACTTACTGAGAAAAAAAAAAAACTATACATATTCTCAGTAAAATGAGAAACAAGACAAAGATGTCCATTATATCAACTACTATTTAACATTATTTTGGAGATATCAGCCAATATACCAAATTATTATATAATGTGAAGCTATTATTAAAACTAAGAACAAGTCATAATGTGACTAGAAAAAAATTATTACATAAATTAACAGCCATCATATATTTACATACAGACAATTATATTGTAAAATGGAAGAAAAGATTTCATTCACAATAGCAAATACGCTTAGCAAGAAGTGTGCAAAATCTACATGAAGTAAACTTTAAAATGCTAAGGAGCAAATAAACAATAAATAAATGGAAAGACAACCATTTTCTGAAACAAGGAAAATCAAATTATAAAGATGTCATTTCTCCCCAAATTAATCAATGAATTTAAAACAACTCTAATGAAAATATTTATATAATTAAGAAAAAACACAGGCAAAGAAATTTTTTCTATATAAAAAATAAGTGGGAGCTGGGCACAATGGCTCATCTCTGTAATCCTAGCACTCTGTGGGCCAAGGCCTGAGGATAACTTGAGGCCAGGAGTTCTAGACCAGCCTGAGCAACATAGCAAGACTCCGTCTCTACAAAAACAGTAAAAAAAATGAGCGGGGCATGGTGTTGCACTCCTGTAGTCCCAGCTACTCAGGAGACTGAAGCAGGGGGTCACTTGAGCCCAGGTGTTTGAGGTTGCAGTGAGCTATGATGATGCCATGCACTCCAGCAGCCTGGGCAACAGAGGGAGACCCTGTCTCAAAAAAAAAAAAAAAAATGAAAACAAAAACAAAAGAGAAGTAAGAAAGACTGTCCAAAAAAAGGGGGGGAGAAAAAAGAAATCTGAAAAGAATAATAAAGAGGAGAGACTGGCAGTGCTAGATATTGAAATATATTATAAAACCAGAATAATTTTTAAAATATGTTACCATTCATGAAAAAACAGACTAATAGAACAGAACCGAAAAATTGAAAAATAGACCCAAATACACATGAAAATTTAATATATGATAATGCTGGCATTTTAAAATAATAGGGGACAGGTAGTTTATACAATGAGACCAGCCTGAGCAACGTGGCAAGACCCTGTCTCTACATAAAATACAAAAAATTATATAGGAATCATGTTAAAATGTTAATAATTATCTCTGAACAATGAGATTACAGAAAACCTTTTTTCCTTTGTACTTGTTTATAGTTTCCAATTTTTCCAAGATGGGAATGTATTTTTACTATAGTAATCAGAAAAAGATGTTTAATAAAAATTAAAATCTGTGTACCCTTGTTCACAAACCCTATTCTTCTTACTAATGACAGCTTAGAGAAACATCCCTCTGGGACTTATCACACATTGTATGTACAATGATTTCTGTCTTCTGCAAGGATCCTACCATAAGTGATTTCATTTCAACCTGCTCTGACAAGATCCGTGCCCACCCTTTCCTCATCATGCCCTCTGCGTGAGACTGTGAGTCCAGCAGTATGACAGCTTCAGGCATCAGTCTGCTGGAATGTATATCCCAATTCCATCATTTTCTATTTCATTTCTCTGTGCTCCCCTGGGGATGCAGGAGATCCCACATAGGCTGTCCCTATGGGGCTTAAATGAGATCGTTTGTGTAGTGTGCACAGCTCAAAGTCCTGGGACACAGTCAATTCTTAATAAATATTAAGCATTTTGCACAGGATGATTTGCATTTTGATTCAAGACTGTGACTTAAAAACATGGAGATAAACTCTCCTAATAACACTCAATTTTCTATCAGCTTTTCTGCTTCTGTTTTTGCCTGACAGTTTGTGGTTCTGTCTCATGGCTTGGGGTTTTCTTTCTCACCCTCTTTGCATTAATTCCACATTTATTCTGCCACCGGGATATCCTGCTGCCTTAGAAGCCCACACCAGCAGGAAGCCTTGGGGACTTAGAGACTTTGTGCTGATGCCCCAGGAAGGTTGCCTGTCCTAAGGAAGAAGGAATGAATTGCGCAGAGGGGGAGTTGGGGAAGGTCAGGGAGCCCACGATCAACAGGCCTCCAGAAGATTTTGTATAGACCCCTGGAAGGCCAGGACGATGGTCAGAATCCTTTAAGCAGGGAAAGAATTCAAGGATTCACACTGACCAGAAGTAGATTGATTTCATGACTGAACTCAGAAACAAGGTTGGAGCCCAGATCTCGATTCTGAACACCAATCTCCACTAAAAGGAACCAGGGCTCCTAAAAGAAAATCTAATTCCATGACTGGGGCAGAGAAAGTGAAAAATGTTCCTGGAATATTCTGTTGTAGCAGAAAGTAAGAAAGTGCTCAAACAATGATGAGGACATGTCAAAAGAACATAGAGACTAACTTGATAGGTTTCCACCTGGCCAAATCCGGGACAATTTGAGCATCAAAAAAAAGTAATAATAATGATAGGCATGAAGGAAAACCCTTTCAATAAAATAAACTCTAAAAATTTCATAGTGATGAGGGAGAGAAAAGACTCTCCTCTATAATAGAAGGCAGACTAATAAATATAGAAGGAATGATGGAGTTACAAAAGCATCAATGATGCAGAAAAATAGTGGGTCATAGTTTAAAGCACACTTATTTATCTCAAAATATCTACCAACAAATGTCTAATTAATTATAAAATGAAAATCATAAGTAATCAAAGTCATCACTCCTTTAACCAAGTTAAACACCAAACACTACTTAACCAAGCCATCAAAGTCCTCACTTTGATAAGACAGCCTCTACCAAATTATCAAGTTCATTATTAGTAATGAGCGTCCTGATCACTCATCTGGCATTTCTACCAAATATGCATAACCTGAATGCAATAATGAGGAAACATCAGACAAACCCACATTGAAGAACATTCTACAAAATAACTGACCTGTCTTCTTCAAAAGTATTGAGGGGGGCAAAGGAAGACAAAGAAATGATGGGGAATTTTTCCTGATGAAGGACAACTTGACAAACACAATCAAATGCAACAACACATGGCGCTGGATTAGATCTTAGACCAAGAGAAAAATAGCTATTATTTTGAGATACTTTATTGAAAGAACTAATAAAATTTGAATGTGAATAGTAGAGTAGACAATAATATTGTATCAATGTTAAATTTCCTCACTTTGAGGAAGGAAATATGCACTCAAGTATTTCAAGGTAAAGGGCATGATGTCTCCGAGTTACTCTCAATAATTTAAAATATTTTTTTCACAGAGAGAGAGCGAAAAGGGATGACAAAGCCAATGGGCAAAACATGAGCGTTGGGAAATCTAGATAATGGGCACAGTGGGGTTTCTTGTGCTACTGTTGCCTCTTTTCTGCAAGTCAACATTATATCAAAATAAAGAGATTAGAGAGAAGCACACCTGGGGAGTCATGTGACATCAAAAACAAAAGTGATAAGAGGTCCCATGTTTCTTTTCTAACTCAGCCCTGTATTGGATGTTGTATGCAAGGTGACAGTGCATCTCACTTTGTCAGTCCTCACAGTTGGAGTTTTGCTTCTGCCCTTTTCCACCTGATAATCTGCACCTTCCGTCGAAAATGTCATCCCAATTCAGCAGGAAGTAGCTTGAGGACTCTGTCGCCCCTGCGCCCATAGATATGGAAGGGTAAAATTGACATTGGGGAATATGTAACAGAAAATGGCCTGAAAAAGGGTAAAAATGTTTTCTGTCTCTTCAAAACTCCCTCACTCTTTTTGAGAACTGAAACCTACATCCCTGCCTCAGGCCAGTAGTTGGGAGAGGCAGGGGAGTGTCCTTTGTTCTTTGTGTCACTGGCAATGGCTTCAGGGAATTGCCAGGGCAGAGGTCAGGAGATTGTCTTAGTTGAAGATGGGATTACAGGACTAATCAGAACCTTTAGGCCAGGCGTGTGGTGGCTCACGCCTGTAATCCTAGCACTCTGGGAGGCCGAGGCGGGCAGATTGTTCGAGCTCAGGAGTTCAAGACCAACCTGAGCAAGAGCAAGATCCTGTTTCTACTAAAAATAGAAAAAAATTAGCCAAACAACTAAAAATAGAAAAAATTAGCCGGGCATGGTGGCGCATGCCTGTAGTCCCAGCTACTCGGGAGGCTGAGGCAGGAGGATCGCTTGAGCCCAGGAGTTTGAGGTTGCTATGAGCTAGGCTGATGCCACAGCACTCTAGCCCGGGCAACAGAGTGAGAGTCTGTCTCAAAAAAAAAAAGAACCTTTAAAAGCTCTGTACTTCTGCTCAGAGACAGTATGTTGGTCCTTTGAGACGGGAGTCTGACAACTTCCTCATTTGTCAGCAAATTAATAAACTCCTCTTTCCTTCTCAAAAAAAAAAAAAAACAAATGAGATGTATCAAATGCTCCTTACCTCTCCCCAGCCCCATGTACACACACACACACACACACACACACACACACACACACACGTACAAGTAAAGCAAAAGGAGCTAGATTCCTTGTCTTTTGCCTCTTCATGGAAAATTGTGCTCTTCTTTACTTCCCAGTCCCCTCAGGAAAGGTGAGAATTAAAACCTTTCCAGTGGAAATACACTTTCACCTTGAGGCTCTCCTCCCTCTTCTCAGTTAAGGGGTGTAATGAGAAAAAACTCACAATTTGGGGCCTTATACCCTGAGATGAGCTCTCACACCTCATCCCCTCCCTTAAAGAAGGTGGAGAAGGAAGTGAAGCCTCCTGGAGATGGTTACAATTCTCCCCAGCAGGAGGCGCCTGGGCAGCAGCAGTTGCATGGCCCCCTAGACAGAGGAGCCCCTAACGCAGTGGGTGTGGGGAAGGGGGCTGGGCCAGGGGTGTTAGCAAAGGATGGGGTGAAAATCCTGCAAGGAGGATTTCAGGAAGGGACATGAGGTCATGGTGCCCTTGGCTGTAGGAGAAGCAGCAGCTCCTCCCCTACAGCTGCAAACACAGCCCGGAGCTGTGGAGCAACCAGCGATGGAAACAGGAGACCAGACAGCCACCAGAATGGCTAGGCGCCGAGGCTATGAGATATGAGATATGGATATGAAATTGTTTTGCTCATTCAAAGATACTTCCGGCAGGGGAGGGCTGGTTTCTGTTGTTGAGGACATGGGAACACTACCATACTTTATGAACTTGTGTCCCAGCTTGTTTTAGGGGCACCAGTTTGACTTAGTTACTGGGGCTCTTGCCCTGCTGCTTCTATTCAACTCCAGGCAGGGAAGCGAGACTGCTCAACACCACAGCAACGGCAGGCTCTCCACGACAGGGTGCAAAAGGAGTGAGAAGGATAAGCATGATCCCGCAAACTTAGCAGTTTTTAAATGCTAACTCGTCTGGGAGACGCAAAGCTAACATTTTTTTTTATCAGTGATTCACATCATCATGAGGTCTTGTCATCAACCAACAACCAGAGAAAATTAAGCTTACGTTAGGGACACGCACACTTCTCCCACTCCAGTCTGTGTCAGGGAAGGAAAACCCTAAAGGCAGCCTGAAAGCCTGATGGCATGGAGCAGAAAAATATTTTGAACTCTGTTTTGTAGGCAGCATAAAATTCTGTGATGTTTTATCCAGAAGAATTGAAAGCAGGGTCTCAAAGACATATTTGCACATAACCCACGTTTGTAGCAGCGCTATTCACAGTAGCCAAAAGATGGAAACAAAGCCACTGTCCATCAAAGGACGAATGGATTAACAAATGTGGTCCATCCATGCAGTGGAATATTACTCAGCCTTTAAAAAGAAGAAGATCCTGCCATTTGCAGCAATATGGATGAATCTAGAGGACCTTATTCTAAGGGAAATACTCTGGTCACAAAAAGACTGATACTATATGATTCCACTTAAATGAGATACCTAGAGTAGTCAAATTCATAGCAACAGAAGGTAAAATGGGATGGCCAAAGGCTGAGGGGAGGGGAGAATGGTGAGCTCGTTAGTGGGTACAGGGTTTCAGTTTTACAAGATGAAAAGAGGTCTGAGGATTGGCTGTCCAACAATCTGAATGTACTTAACACTACCAAACTATGCAATTGAAAATGGTTAAGATGGTAAATTTTACATTATATGTATTTTTAAATATTTTTAATTCAATGATGTATTGATAAAAGATGAAAAGAACCATATCACAGTGACAATTTGTCCTTTTGAGGGCCTGGCAGTTACCTTTGGGCAACACAATGACATCAAGTTTCAGATAAACCAAAGACATTTCTAGCAGCACTTTCTACATGTAAAATGATGACTCCTCAACTTCCCTGCCTGGTGTGCATTTTCTAGCATCTTCTCTCTGCATCCACCAACAAAAGGTAAAGCATCATTTCATATATTATTCATCTCATCTATAATACATACATAATAATAAAAGCAAGTATTCACTTACATACACTTATTACGTTCCAGGCACTGTGGTAAAGCATATATTAACACATTTATCTTCGTAACAACTCTAGGAGGTAGATACTATTATTATCATCCCTATTGTATAGATAAGGAAACCAAGGCACAGTGAAGTTTTAGTAATCCATCCCAGGTCACAGGCTAAGAGGACAGAGCTAAAAATTGAACATGAGCAGTCTGGCCCCAAGTCTGCAATTTTAATCATGGCAATCTACTGTCTCTAGGCTTATAATTACATAATATTCATGTTTATGCATAAAAAATATTTTTATCTATAATCACCCAAGATACCCCTCTTTCAAGACAATTTCAGCAGATGGAAACAGTAAATTGTTATTCTCTATGGTCTGGTCAATACATGCCAAGCCTTCAGTGGAGAGTTCCCGATCACAGAGGCACATAGTTTATGCCTGAATGTTTGACATCCCTTTCAAATTGGCAGGGATCTAACTCTTTGACTCAGGGAATAAGTTTCTATTGTGAAATTTCAAGCAATTTCAAGTATGTAGGAGGATCCAAAAGGGAAGAAAGCTTCAGCCAAGGAGGCCTTCCCAGTCCCCCAAATTGCTCTGGGTCGGCTCTAGCTCCACCTAAGATCTCCCACCAACCCAAAGCTCCCCTTCCTGTTATCTTAGTGGGCGTTTTCTCAACTCCACCTTTGCTCTCTAGGCCTCAACTTCCTTATCTGTAAAATGGGGCTAATTAACCTGCGTACATCATAGGATCATTGTGAGAATTAATGAGATAACACACATAAAGTTCTTAGAATAACTGGCATAGAGGAAGTGTTTGGTAAAAGTTCATTGTTATTGTCATTATCATTCCTACTGAAGACCCGTCTTTGCTCTTTTTTTGCATGTTGGTAATGGTGCCAGGCAGCTGCTCCCTCCCCGTGCACTGGGGCTACCCACCTCACAACACCAGCATAGAAGACTTCAGTTACTAATTGTCGTGGGTTGAATTGTGTCCTCCAAAAAGATACCTTGAATTCCTACGCCAGGTGCGGTGGCTCACGCCTGTAATCCTAGCACTCCGGGAGGCTGAGGCGGGAGGATCACTTGAGCTCAGGAGTTCAAGAGCAGCCTGAGCAAGAGCGAGACCCCATCTCTACTAAAAATAGAAAAAATTAGCCAGGCAACTACAAAGAGAAAAAATTAGCTGGGTGTGGTGGTGTGCACCTGTAGTCCCAACTACTTAGGAGGCTAAGGTACCAGGATCTCTTGAGCCCAGGAGTTTGAGGTTGCTATGAGTTAGGCTGACGCCACGGCACTCTAGCTTGGGCAACAGAGCACAACTCTGTCTCAAAAAAGGAAAAGAATTCCTAACCCGCAGTACCTATGAATGTGATCCTATTTGGAAATAAAGTCTTTGTAGATGTAATGATACTGGATTAGGGTGGACCTTAATTCAAGATAACCCTAATTCAAGACTTCTTTACAAGAAGAGAATAAACACACATGTATGCATGCACACACACACACACACACACACACACACACACACAAGGCCGTGCGACAATGGGGACGTATATTAGTGAGGCATCCACAAGCTAAGAAAGGCCAAGGACTGCCAGCAACTACGAGAAGCTAGGAAGAAGCAAGGAAAGATCCTCCCCTACCTCCTTGAGAGAGAGCACAGCCCTTTCCACTTCACCATTTCAGACCTCCAGCCTCCAGACTGTGCGAGAACATGTGACTGTTGTGTTACCCCACTCAGTTGGTCGTACTTTGTTACGGGAGACCTGGGAAACTAATACACCCATCTTTGCTTTTCACATTCACTCACAGGTGTTCCTTCTTTAAGCTCCCTTCCTGAACACCGTCTCTCCTAGAATTCTCACTCACGTATTCCGCATGACCATCCTCTCATCTGACGGGATACCTGAGCAAATATTTAGCCACAGTGGTCTTTGTCAGAATCTTCCCTGTTCTCCAGGGTTTGTTTTTTGTTTTTAATTTGTCATACACTAAGTCTTTCCCCATCGCAAACTATGATCATGCAAAAAAAAGGAGTTGCCACATGACACTGAATTTCTTTATTTAACTCTGCGAGTGTCAGGGAACAATCTGTTATCCTCGAAATCAGAAGCCGATCTTGTCCTGCTGGGTGACCGTGAATCCTCGTTTGGCTCTGGTCATCCGTAATCTTGATATCCTAATATTCTTTCAGCTGGGAGACTGACAAAGAAACCACTGTCATTTCACCGGCTGATTATTCAATTCCATGTTCCTAAATCTCATTTTTTCCAGCTTCTCTGAGTTCAGTATTACATTTTATTTCAGCTAAATCACCCCTGTAATAGGCTGAATCTTATTCTGTTAGAGATTTTGATGACTTCTCCATTGATGGAACATAAAACGGTGTCTAGCATACATACATTTTTACAGTTTAATTCTGGGCTCCCAAAAGATAAATTGTGAACCAAATGGGGAAAGAGATATGAATAAATAATACCAGCTGAACAGACTAAAATATGTAGGAAAAGTTAAGCCCCTCTCAGTAAATGTCAAGTATGAACTTGTTTTATATAATTTTATTCATTGGACCTGTCCTACTCCCGCAAGATTTCATTTGATTTTCAGAGACTGATACCATTATGTTCTGCATTCTGAGTATGAGATCAAAACATTTCCAGTGCCAGATTAGAGTTTCTTGTATTGTGTTACAGAACATGCGTTAACAATGATGCATTCCCCAGAACAGAGTGAAGTGTGTGGTTCCGCTAGACCCTACCCAACACTACTCCCCGTGGATTGGTGTGTGTGGGTATCACTGTGTGAGCAGAGGATGGAGGAATGAGTCTCTGCTACTATAACCAATCAAAGCAAGGAAGTTTAGTGGGAGAGCATCAGAAAGACTCCTCATTTTCAACAGTTATTGCCCCAGCCAGGGCTGATTGTAGAGCACCGCAGCTGAACCACACACATAGGCAGATGTGGCTGAGATTGTTGACCAAATCATCTGCCTTTTCCTCCTGGACACACAGCTAGACCATAGATCCTAGGCTCCCTGTGATGACATGTGGCTGGTAACTGAGTCCTGGCCATTGGAATTTGGATCAAAGCGGCATACTTGTTCAAGAAAAAGTTATTCATGATACTAAAGATGGCAAGGAAGATTTTATTCAAGGGGGCACCATCACGATAGGTGTAGGAACCACTGCCATGGGGGAAAGAGATTGGGCTGCACTCTGAATACAGCATGGGCAAGTGGGAATTTATAGCCAAGGAGCAGGGAGGAGGGGTGGGAGTCAGCAGGATGGAAAATGACTAAGAGGAAATAGGAGAGGGAGGGGGATTTCTTGCTAGACCAACTCCAACAGAATTGTCCCAGAGATATGCAGATGGGGGCTATCAGCCATGGAAACATGGGCATTTCTCACAAAGTGTATTAGTCAGGGTTCTCCAGAAAGACCTAATCAAGAGGATATTTATCCAATAAAGAGGTTATTATACGGAATTGGCTCACACAACTACGGGGGCTGGCAGGTTCCAAGGTCTTCTGGGTGAGCTGGCAGGCTGGAGACCGGGAAGAGCCAGTGACACAGTTCCAGTCCGAAGCCTGGTGGGCTTAAGACCCAAGAAGAGCCAAGGTTTCAGTTAGAGTCTGAAGGCAGAAAAAAGCTGATTCCCAATTCAAAGGCCATCAGGGAGCCCTTGACTCCAGGGAGGGTCAGCCTTTTTGGTCTATTCAGTTCTTCAACTGATTAACTGATTAGACGAGGCCCACCCATAATGGAAGAGCAAACTGCTTTACTCAGTCTACTGATTTAAATGTCAGTCTCATCCAAAACACCCTTAAAGACACACCCAGAATAATGTTTGACCAAAGATTTGGGCACCCTATTGCACAGTCAAGACTACACAAAAATTAACCATCGTGCAAAGCAACCTCATTTACTCATACAGACTGATAATGTTGGTCTATTCACTCACCATTTCATGAAATCTTCCAACAACAGTCAGAGTTAGATAGAACTGAGGCAAGTGAAGAGGTTAAGTGGATTATCTGCAGTCTCAGCTAATGGAGGAGCAAAGATTTGAACCCATGATTTCATGCATCAGTCATTTCTAACAATATCCAGAATAAGGAGTCCTTGTTATTAGCATCAAAATACCATAACTTTGTTTAGATCTTGATTCAAGCAAGCAAACTATTTTTTAAATTTTTTTTAAACAACTAGGGAAAACTGAATATGATCTGGGTTTTTAGATGACACTAAGAAATTATTGTAATTATTTTTAGGCGTAATATGTCAAGGTTATATAAAGACAAGAATCATAGGTAGATTAGTACATGATAGCATTTTTATTTGAGATGATACATCATAAAGAAAACTTTTTTCCAAAAGCTATGAGTTCCTCCTGACAGAGTCCCAATATAGCATACCAGCTTGTGTCCATCCTGATTGACTGGTGCTCATGGCAGAGCCGTATTGAATACTCTAAATATTGACCCCTGCTTAATGTGTTGGCTTCTTTCTGAGCCAGGCTCTCCCCATGATCACAAGATGGCTGCAGGAGCTCAAACCCTTACATTCTCTCAGCTTTATAACCAGCTGGGGAAAAAATATTCAGCTTCCTGAACAGTCTCCCCAAAGCCCTGGGCCTAGCTCTCATTGGGTCTAACTAGGTCACTTGCCTTTATCTGAACCAATCAACTATGACCAGGAGCTAAAAAATGGAGCCAACCTTGTGCCATACTATATCAGCTCATATTGGGGAAGAGGTGTTTGCCCAAGTAAATGTTGGGTGCTGTTAGGAAAACAGAATGGATGCTGAATAGCCAAAACCAACCATTTTCCCTCCCACATCTTCCTAAACAGGATTGATTCTGGGTGTGCTAGTCCTGAGTCTTTAGGTAACAAGGGAAGTTGTTAGCCTTCAAGGATGGAGTGTTCCCCAGTGACACGGGAATGTTATAAGAAATGAGCTCAGGACAGTCGTTGAATCTCATATTCTACTGTTTATTCTAAATAAATTAATTCATTGCTCCCTCTATAGGCCTGAGACTTTGCTGTCTTTTCTTATGCTAAGTCCCTCCACTCGAAATGCCCTCCTTCCCACCCTGTGAGCTTAGACAGGTCCTGCCTATCTTTAATGGCAGCTCAGAGGCTCACCTTCATCATGAAGCTTTCTCTGAACTCCTCCCCTCACCGATGTCCACACCCAACCTGACCCAAGCTCTTCCAAACCTCTGCAGCACTGCATACCTCTCTTCTGACACCTCTCCGTGAATTTACAGGATGCAGAGCTACTCATGTTGTCATCTTATTCCCCCTTCCAGACTGTAAATGCTCTCAGGCAAGACTATGTCTTGTTCGTCTTTATATGCCTGGCCCCAACTCATTGTCCACACTCGACATTCATGAAATCCCATTCGAGTCGGTGTCCAGAGCTCTGTCGGTTCTCACAATAGTTTCGACCACCATAAAACAAGTCAAGATGTTCTTTTTCGGCCCGGCGCAGTGGCTAACGCCTGTAATCCTAGCACTCTGGGAGGCCAAGGCAGGCAGATTGTTTGAGCTCAGGAGTTCGAAACCAGCCTGAGCAAGAGCGAGACCCCGTCTCTACTAAAAATACAAAGAAATTGATCAGACAACTAAAAATATATAGAAAAAATTAGCTGGGCATGGTGGCGCATGCCTGTAGTCCCAGCTACTCGGGAGGCTGAGGCAGAAGGATCGCTTGAGCCCAGGAGTTTCAGGTTGCTGCGAGGTAGGCTGACGCCACAGCACTCACTCTAGCCCGGGCAAAAAGAGTGAGACTCTGTCTCAAAAAAAAAAAAATGTTCTTTTTCTTAATCTGGGTGGTGGATTTAGAAACACCACTTTATTATCATCATTATTTTTATTATTTTTCACTCTTTCATAGGTGCGGTATAAACAATAGCAAACAGGAAAAATAGAGCCTGATTCCCAAGGATTCTCCATCATCTGCACGTCGCTTCCATACGCGAAGAACTGCTTAAAATACAGGGCAGACCATTCCCTCAGTTGAATTCTGCTCTGGATCTCTCATATGCTCCTCAGAGCTGGGTCACTGCTACCTTAAGAAAGCACTCATTGAAACTTGATGCCTGTAATTCTTAATTACAATTGCATTGCTGGCTTTATGTGCATCTCTGCTAGTTTAAACTCAATGCTGACTGACAAATTGTGCTCGTCTGCCTATTCGACAGTAATTTAGCCAGGCAACCTGCAGCTTGCACCAGATTGATGAGCAGCTGTTTGATCTATTTGGGGGATGTATGGCTGTTTCCTTGGTGCAGGCTGCTTTGTGCCGCTGCCGAATAGATGAATGGTTTCGTCTTCTCCAACGACTTTGTGGACACTTTGGATGGCCACTCCTCTAACTCCAAATGCACTTCTCAAAAGAATCGACCACCCACCATTCCGGACAGCCTCACCCAGCGGAGCAAGATGGAACAGCTCATCATTCTTAACTCAAGTTCACATGGCTCCTTTTCAGGCCAGCAAAAGGTCACATTGATACTCAAAAAGTGGCCATCCTGAAGCCTCTAACGAAAACCTATTTCATTTGTTACACGTGGTGACTTCTCTCTAAAGTGCTTTAGGGTAGCAAAAGTTGCCTTTCAGTAGAACAACCCTACCCACAACTCCTGGGGCCCCTGCAGTTCTAAACCACTCGTGCTCCCTCTGCCGTATCCCGTGGCTTTCGACATCCAAAGCGTGGCAAGCTTCTGAGTCAAGTATCCGAATCTCTTCAGCTGTGTTCATCTCCCTCCCCCAACAACTCGCACTTGATTGTTTTTCCAGTTCAGGTTTCCCCTGGTCCCTGTGGCCTGAAAATGGAGCTAAGGAAAAGTGTCCCTAAGGTATAAGCAAGTACTTTATTGAGATATAATTCATATACCATGCAATTCACCCATTTAAAGTGCACAATTCAATGGTTTGGGGTATATTACAGTATTATTTTTTTAAGTGGTGGTAAAATACATATACTATAAAATTTGCCATTTTAACCATTTTCAAGTATATAATTCAGTGGCATTAAATCCACTCGCAATGTTATGCAGCCATCACCACTGTTTCCAAAGCTTTTTCATCATCCAAACAGAAACTCTGTGTAACCATTAAACAATAGCACCCCATTCCCCTCCCCTCTGCCCCTGGTAACCTCTAATCTGCTTTTCGTCTCTATCAGTTTGCCTATTCTAGGTATTTCATGTAAGTGGAATCATACAGTGTTTGTTCTTTTGTGACTGGCTTATCTCATTTAGCATAATGTTCCCAAGGTTCATTCCTGCTGCAGCATGTATCAAAATCTCATTCCTTTTTAAGGCTGAATAATATTCCCTTACGTGTATATACTACATGCTGTGTATCCACTCATCTGTTCATGGACACCTGGCTCATTTCCACCTTTTGGCTATTGTGAATAACGCCACAACGGGCATTGGCGGACAAGTATCTGAGTCTCTGTTTGCAGTTCCTTTGGGTATAGACCTAGGGGTGGAATTGCTGGGTCATATGGTAATTCTATTTTTAGCTTTTTGAGAAACTAGAAAACTGTTTTCCACAGTGTCTGCACCATTTTACATCCCACCAGCAGTGCACAAGTGTTCCAATGTCTCCACTTCCACACCAAAATGAGCTCTTTCCTGTTTTGTTTTGTTTTGTTTTGTTTTGTTGTTTTTATAGCCGTCCTAGAAGGTGTGCCTAGAACCATTTGATCCTTAGAGTCTGAAGTAGCAATTTTCACAAGGAGCAGTAAAAAGGAAAAACGAGATTGGCCATTTTGAATTTGAAAATATGCTAACACCATGACACTTTAAGGAGATTAATCTAGGCCAGTTTAATTATAGATGTTGTCCAGTGGTCTCATGTTATGTCCTGCAATGTTCAGAGATAGCACTGGGGACCCTAAGGTCACAGATGAAGTAGGTTCCTTCCTACTTCAAATATGCTAATTGGTTCCTGTTAAGGGACAACATCCGGTGAACGGGCGAGTCACCCGTAGGAGGCAATAAAGTTAATATATTTTATATCCCACATGTAAGGAAGTTTCCCAAAGTTGAAGACAAATACGGGGGGAAACATTCAACCTCTAAAATGGAGCTAGTAAGAATCAAATATGTGCACTTTTTCAAACTCCCAATCCCACACCAACCCAATGTCACGGCCAACAAAGTTGATTCCCTTCTCACTGAGGAAAAAAAACAATGACTGTGAGCTCCTCAAATCTCTCTCCTCCCCATCAAATGTGTCTGCACTTACTCTCCCCATCTCCTCTCCTGGTGCCTGGAAGAGACTCCACTTCTTCGGCAAGACTCAGGGCCCCTATCCCCGTCAGTTGTGCTAGGCCCCCACCAGCTCTGTCATCCCTTCTCCCTTATCTCCTCCCTCTGAAGCCACAGACATCCTTAGGTTTCCTCACCTGGCTTCTCCCTTAAGCCGCTATCCCAGATCTTGACCACACAAGTTCTCAACAAAGAACCTTTTCCAGGTGCTCATCTCATACCTGAAACCCATGCAGTCTGGTGTTTCCACGGGACAACCCCCTGAAACAGGGACTGTGGAGCCCAGGGCTGAATGAGGTCTAGAAACCAAGTAGGACGACCAAGGAAGCAGTAAACTCAGACAGGCGATGATGGACTTGGGGGCAAAGATGCAACAAAATGGAGAAGGAAATTTAAACAGATATATGGGTGACAGAACCTGCGGTCTTACTAGTGACAGAGTCAGGCCTCTTTGTAAGGCTCCTGTCACCTTGCTCACAAGTACAAAGAGAACTAAGTGAACTGAGCTTCCTGGGACCCTCCAGCAAGCTCATTAATGCATCCTTCAAGCCAAGGCATATACAGGGTTGTCAGATTTAATAAAGCAAAAACACAGGATGCCCAGTTAAATTTGAATCTCAGATCAACAATTTTTATTCGGTATTTTATTTTGTTTATAAGTGTTTTAATTTTAGTTTGTAATTTTTTGAAGTATAACCCATGCAATATTAGGATATCCTCAATCTAAGCATGTCTCAACTATTGCATGGGACATACTTACACTAAAAAAATGTTCATTGTCTATCTGAAATTCAAATGTAACTGGGCTCCCTATAATTTACCTGGCAACCCTCGCCATACAGTCTGCCGCGTTAAAGAATTTTGACCAAACTCCTCCTCGATCCCTCTCCTCACTTAACTTCCAGAACACTATTCCACTCAGTTTCTGTCAAGGGCTTCTGTTCTTCAAGCTGGCCCTCGAATGCCGGGATTCCACAGGGCTTGGGGTGAAGGCCAGGTCCTGCCTTGCTGTGTCTTCTCCCTAGTCCATCTGTCTGTTCCTTGATCTTCCTCGTACCAAACTCAGGGCCGATCAGTCTCCAGTCTGCATCCTCAGCCCTCACTTCTCAGAATTTCAGAGCTGAATCACTCCCATCTTTCTTTAGACATCTTCACTTCGAATTTCCAGCCCTCATCTCGAACCCAACACATCTAAAACTTAACCCGCCATTCTACCTCCAAAATCTGCCCCCTATTTCCCATCCAAGCTAATGGTGCCAACATCCTCCTGATCGTGCATTCAATTCCCATTCCATTGCTTACATCAGGTCATCCAATCCCTTCCATTCCACCTCCAAGGATCTGTCATCTCTGTCACATGGCCTCACCCTCTGTCATCTCCCACCTGAACAACTGTAACTGGTCTCCCAGACTCCACCCCCATCTCTCTAGTTCTTTCTTCAGACTGCTGCCACGCAATGCGCAGAAATGCTTTCCATTTACATAATCCCCTCCTTGAAGGTCTGCATGGTTTCCAGCAACTAAGAATAAACGTTTGTGCGGGCCCCACTTCTGTTACCGAAGGAGCCTTCTTCACTGTTCAGAACCAAGATCTGTGAACAAACTATGAGAGTCAGCTCTCTCTCTACTTTCACCCAATTACAATGTAAACATACATTTCTTTCCCTTTTTCTTTTGCATAGAATTTCAAAATAAATACAAAAAAGCTTAAAATTTATTTTATATGAAATCATATTTGTAAAAAAAATGAACTTCTAACCCCTGTGTATGCTGAAAGTTTCCATGATCTGACCAAGCGATGTCTGCAGACCCATCTCCAGGGTATCCCTCCAATATCTGGAACTAAGGCTCGAGGTTTACTCAACCCTCCCCAAATACACCACTCCCTTTCCTGCCACGTGCCTTCTCCCAGCCCGAAATCCCCTTTGCCCATTCTTCATCTGGGCAGCTTTCCAAAGCAACTCTCCCTGCGGCCAGCCCTGATGCCTCTCCCCTCCCCACCCCCAGTCAGAATTCTTTTCTTTCTTCTAAATTCCCACAAAATTTTGCCCCTTTATTTGGCACTTATTCATTCATCTCCCCACTACATTGTTGGGCATACGTGGCCTGGTTGGGTAGTTACCAGGACAGGCACTGGGAGAGGTGAGGCCTGGCAAAGACAGCAAGACAATGCAGGTTGGGGAGGGCGGTGTGGACCTGGGGTGGGGAGCAATGAAGTCAGAGCACCTGGGCCCCCCTCAGTCTTCCCCGCTTACTGGCAGCAGGGCCTTGGGCTTGGTTAGGGCTCTCACCTGAGGCTTTCTTGACCCTGGAGCCTAGAAGGTGATGAGGCCTCTGGGAGTGATCCATCCCCTTTTGAAAATAGCTGACTGATTCTGGGGTACAAAAGCCTGACTCCCTTGCCCCCATGGGGTCACTATTCAGTCAGATTAGGTTGCAGAGAACCTCTCCCCAGGCTTCCACCTTGGCAGGCCAAGGCCAAACTTGACTTGAGACCTCTCTGGGCTCCTTCCCCGCCTTCAGTATTCAGAGAGAAAGGGAAAGAGAGAGAGAGCGCGCAGCCCACCGCCCCCCAGCCTCCCAACCCCAGCCTCAGTAAATCACACGCACCTAAATCCCTGGCTTGTCCTATGGCCTTGTACCAAATTTGTGTTCTCTCTGCCACCTATTCTCCTCGTCTCTGAACTGGGGATAAAGTGATCTCCCAGAGTTGTGAATAACATGTGGAAGCACTTAGCTGGGTGCCAGGAATTAACAGTTCCTTTAAATGTTCCTGGAATCTGAACCTCGGCCCTCAGGAACGCGGTCTCCAGGGGCAGACAGTAAAGTCTGACTGGAATGAATGCTATGGTGGAGGTGAGGGCAAGGTGTCCCACCTGGCGGGGGAACAGAGCTTCCCAGTGCTTGCACCCCAACCCCAGACACCCCTGATCCACTCTGCCTCAGTTAGTGAACTCTAATCTTTATTCTACCCTGCTTGTTGACTGGGAACTTTCTTGAGTCACTCATAAATTATTTCTAATTATTTCTGGATAACCCCAAGAAACTAGGACTGCTAGGCACCCCATGGTTGGTCAATAATCACTGACTTAATAAACATTAAACATCCAGTGAGGGAAACACTGGGCTAGTTTCAACTTGTATGCTCCTAACAAGATGACAGTAGCGTGGTGTCTAGTAAGAGAGACACCCTGCAGAAGAGATGGGGTGCTAGCCCAGGGATTTAAAGCCCCAGAGGCAAAAGAGAGGGATGGCTCACTTCGTCTACAGAATACATTTTCCCGATTGTTTCGTGGTATACTGACTACCATGCAGCTGGGGTTTATGGGTCCACTCAGTCTTTGACTACTTTTTATTTTGATCCTCAAGTACTGAGAATTCTGCTTGCTTGCAATTAAAAGCCCTGCCCATAGAATGTTTTAATTTTCAAAAGGAGTTAAAAGATCTTTCTGCAGATCAACCAAGCGCATTTCATCTTTTCTTCCTCCCATTTTCATCCCGAGGCACACAACACAACTCAAGAAACAGGCATCACAGTTGTAAAGTAGAACACAACCAGATGGTTTCCCGGTTCTGGCTATCTAAATACCATGTCATCTGTGTTACATAATTCTTGGAGAAAGCACGCTGCTTTAATTGTGCAGCACAGATTATGACAGATTGCTCGGTTTTTTGACATAATTTTCTTCAGTGTTTGCTCTGCTCTAAGCTCAGGGAAACTAATTATGTCCAGGTGGAGTCCAGGTGCAGGTATGTGTGCTAACTCCAGAGGGCCTGCTTATATAGAAAATGGTTTTGTTGGAGTGTTCTAGCTTTGAAAACTTGCTCTCTTGGCCCTTTTTAATAAGTGTTCATTTCTCTCTAAATATTCCCCCATCCCTGTGCTGACTAATGAGTAATTGAAGTTCTCAGGGAGTGGGAGCAGCTCTGAGAAGGGAAAGAGGGTCTCGGGCTCCACTGCTGATGGTGGACAGCAATTCTTTAGGGTCTCTCGGGAGAGCTATCCTTACAGCACATGGGCTCATTCTTTAAATTATCATCAACATGTTCAATGCTGTGATGATTTCACTTCTCTTGAAATTGAGAATAGAAAATTATGCTTGTTGAGAAGATACATTTCTTGTTATCAAAAGTAATTGGAGTTGTGGGAGATAGATGGCAGTGATGGTCGCACAACAATGGAAGGTACTGAATGCCACTGAATTGTATACTTAAAAAGTGGTTAAGAGGGTACATTTTATGTTACATAGACTTTACCATAATAAAAAATAGGAACTGGTACTGTTTTTAACTTCAGGAGGTGGAGACAGTAGACATTGGAACAATATGCCAACTTCAGGCCAGTAATATTTAGAGAATCCTTCCATTCTATTGGTTACTTCAGACTAAAACCACACATTGGCATAGAATTGCTTTATAGTTTGCAAAGCACTTTTATACACCTTCTCTTATTCAACCCTTTCTGTCGATACAAGTAGGTTTATCACCACATTACAAATGAGGATTGTTGCAGTTATCTTTGCTCCATCATAAATGGCTCCAAGACCTGTAGTGGCTTAAGAACATTCATTAATCTTGCTCCCCAATCTGCAAATGTGCATAGGGCTTGGCAAGGATGGCTATCTCTGCACCATGTAGCATTATTCTGGGTGGCTCAGTGAAGACTAGAAGATCCACTTCCAAGAATGGTCCCTCCCTTGGCTGGCAAGTTGGCACTGGCTGTCAGTAGGAGCTCAGGACAAGCTAAGAGTCTCAGGCCTCCTCCACATGGGCCCTGCACATGGATGCCTGGGCTTCCTGCAGAAGCCTAGTGGCTAGCTTTCAAAAGTGGGTGTTCTGAAAGAGTGGAAGCTCCCAGTATCTTAGGGCCTGGGTCCGGAAGCTGTCACATCATCACTTCCGCTGTGTGCTGGTAGTTTCCACAGTCACAGAGCTACCAATCTTCAAGGAAAGGAGACACAGACCCAGTCTCTCCAAGGGAAGAATATCAACCAATCTGTGTCCTTCTTTAATCTGCCACAAGGATGTCTAGGCCTACACTGGGTTGGCCACGGTTACTCAGCTGGGAAGTGAGACTTGGCCCTGAGTTTTCTCCATGAAACTATTCTGGATTGGTATGGCTGTTACTGCACCAAAGTCCATCTAAGTCACTTGAAATTGTGTCCTTCCCATGAAGGCCATTGGCAGTCATGCTTGAACCACTTTTGCTTTTTTAAGTTAGAGTACAAGAATGAGTTCTTAAGAGTAATTTTTTTTTTTGAGACAGAGTCTGTCACCCTGGGTAGAGAGTGCAGTGGCATCATCGCAGCTCACTGCATCCTCAACCTCAAACTCCTGGACTCAAGTGATTCTCCTGCCTCAGCCTCCCAAGCTGCTGGGACTACAGGTGCAAGCCATCACTCCTGGCTAATTTTTTTCTATTTTTGGTAGCAACAGAGTCTCGAACTCCTGAGCTCAAGAGATCCCCCTGCCTTGGCCTTCCAGAGTGCTAGGATTACAGGTATGAGCCACCACACCTGACCAAGAGTAATTTTTTATGTTATAAAATGCTTCGAAACACATCCACTCCAGCTCTGAGATCCAAGTATGTACATGAAATCCTTAATTTAGTTTCTGCAAAGAATTTAAACACTAACTTCTGTAATATTTGTCACCACCAAAATGCATATAAATGCAGTATAATGTGCCCTAAATCTAAGCAGTTTAATATCATAAATGTCATGTTTATCAGATTATCTCAAGTAGGAAGTGATTTCATTTGATATTGCCTAAAAATCTTAAAAGATTAGAAATGCTCTATTACAGTTAAGATATGTTTTTATGGTATGAAGCTTCGACTTTAGGGTGAAGCTCTTATAAGTGAAATAACAATTTTGCTTTGAAGAACTTTACCTGGCAGCCAAATTTGCTGGGAAGAAACTATCTCAAGTGGGAGATACTGGCCTAAGAGTGCTTCATGTTGACAAATGAGGTTGTTAAGCCATGGAGACCTGGGAAAGCATCCTTTACAATGGAGAGGCCTCCTGGTCACAACCTTAACCCAATGATCAAATTCCACACCCACATCACAAATGGTGTAACGACCCACAGTTGAAACCTCCCAGCATGATGCAGTAGGAAGTACACAGTACCACCTGTAAAATAGTCTTGCCAAAAATGACTTGGCAATAAAGCCTTAAGAAAGCCTAATAAAGTCTTAAGATCTAACTTTCCATAAGCTTTTCTCAACTGGAGTTCCTCAACTGAACCATAAATCCAAAGAAAATGAGTTGGGTGGTGATTTATTCAATTCTCCAAAGAATGGAACATAACCAGTGGAATTCTAGATGCCTGGGATAGAAGCTAATTTATGACATAAAATGGGTGCCTTAGACAGTTACCCCTCAATTCTCTCCTGGATCCCCAATCATGAAGGGCCAAGTTCAATGAGACAAATCCAGAATGTGACACATTCCACAGAACAACTCACCTAGTTTCTTCAAAAAGAAAATGTCATAGAAAAAAAAGTGGTAATTGTGAATTAAAGGAGACTAAAGACTTCCCTCACAATAGATGATGTTTTTTGCCTCCTTTTGACCTTCAACGACAAGGATTTATATAGTATGTCAAGCTTATTTTATTCAACATAATGTCTGAGATTCATCCATGTTATCGCATGATTCAGAATCTCTTTACTTTTTATTGCTGTGTAGTATTCCTCTGCAAAAATATGCCATAATTTATTTATCATTTTGTTGTCGATGGACGTTTGTGACATTCCCAATTTGGAGACATTATGAATGAAGCTACGGTAAGCATCCTTGCACAGGTCTTTTGGTGGCATATGCAACTCGTGGGTATATACTGGGAAGAGGAATTGCTGGATCATAGAGTCAATATATGTTGAAGTTTATTAGACATGGCCAATTGTGCTAAGTGGTTGAATCAATTTACACTTTCAGCCAAAGCATCTGAGGGTTCCAGTTGTTTCACATCCTCACCCCTTCTGGGGGATGGGGAGGAGGCCCTATTGACAGGGGAAGGGCTTGGGGAAATCTTCTGGACAATGAAAATATTCTCGATTTCGATCTGGTTGGTGGTCACAGAGGGGTACACTTATATAAAAATTCATCAAGGTATCCATTTGAGGTTGTACACTTTGTATGCAGGCTCTACCTCAATGGGAGAAGAGTGAGCAAGTAACTAAAAAGACAGCAACCAAATGTAATGAGTGAAATGTGATTGGCTCCTGGTTCATAATGAGAGCCAGTTATAAAAGTTCAGAATCAGGTGGAGATGTTTTAATAAGGTCTGGATATTAAATGTTACAGGGAATTCATCTTAATTTTCTCAGGTATAACTTGTATTGCAGTTAGGTGGGAGAATGGAGAATGTCCTTCTTATGAAATACATGCCAGGCTATTTTAGTTAGGGGTGAAGCTGCCAGTAACATATTTTCAAATTGTTCAGCAAATATGTGTGTATATGTGTATGTTTGTGTGTATACACATAGAGACAGAGAAAAAAATAAAACAAATACATAAAAAAATGTTAACCATTGTTTAATCTAGGTGGCAGATATAAAGGTGTTTGTTATATTATTTTTTCAACTTTTCTGAATATTTAAAAATTTTCATAACAAAACAAAATGTGTTTGGCGGAAGATATGGAGATCTGAAGCGACCAGCATAAAATGACAAAGTAACTAAGAAGGAGACCCTAAAACAGAATCTGGGAACCCCTGGGTCTCTGTGCCACCCCATCCGTTGTTGCTTCCTGGTGTTAAAAACTGGGTGTCTTCGCAGTGCTACTCTTTAAAATAATCAAATGAGAAAAAAAAGAGAGAGACTGTTAAATTTGAATATGCTCTTTAAAATTAATTTCCTTCTGCAAAGTACTCCCAATGGTCTAACTGGGCATCACAAAGAAACCCCCAGATTTCTCTTATAAATAAATTGGATTTGCATTCTGCCTGAAAATTCACACCTCCCTCTGCAAATCAAATCTCCCCTTCTCGCCGCTCTCTTCTCTCTCTCTCTCTCCTGTTACACGGCTACTTTCAGAATCTCTTCACAATCATTTGACCCATGTCCATATTCCCTTTTTCTAATGCAAAAGCTAAATTGAAAGCTAAGTGGCCCTGGCAGCCCACAAAGCCCCGTGATTTCTGCCCCAAGCGGGAGGGGGACCCGGCGAAATGCCGCGCTGCTGTTTGAGGTTCCCGGGCCCAGCTGCCGCGCTCAGCCGAGCTTCTCAGGTGGCTGGGCTGCTTTGAAGGTTTACTTTCAATTAAAGAAAAGTAAGAAAGAAGCCAAATCAGCAGCTGTCAGGGATGCAGGGAAGATTTATTCTGGGTGGCCAAAGGGGAATGTGGCCAGCAGTAAAGGCCTGAAAGTACGCAGAAAGGAAATTCAAACTGGAGAGAAATTCCTCCTGGCAAGGTCAGCTAGCGCCGGGCTGGTCCTTCTGGGTAAGGCGGCCCCATTCCTATTGCTGGGCTCGCTCAGAAGGGAACCAAAGGAGGTGGCTCGCACACACGTGGAGGGTGGGCTTGGGGAGGACATTGCCCGGGGGAAGCAACCGGGTAGGGCCTTGAAAGCATTGCTTATTAATCAGATGAAACCAGGCCTGAGGGATCAAAACATGACTGATTTTCAAATTGCTTCCTGATTCAATAGCTGGTGTTGCCCATCACAAAGTGTGATGAGGGGTGAAGAGGCCAGGTCCCTCGGCCATTCCGCATGCCTCTCACTTCCATTGAAGTCTGCCCGCGTGCAGAAGCCGCGCAGATGTGCGGAGCCTAGCAGGAGTCCGGGGCTGGGGCTTTATCACCTTTCATTTCCTGTCTCAGTTCTTACACAGCTTTAGACGTTTGACATGCTAGTGGGAAAGCTAATGTGCGCTTTTCAGAAGGAATGAGCCAAGCTCCCTGTTAACCCTGATCCATGCCCAAGTAACTTCTAGAAGTAAACAGTTAAGCTACAGCATAGGTTTGAAGAAACTCCCCTCGGCCCCTCTCCCCGTGTTCACACCCCTTCTCCTTCCCACCCGATCTGGGATGCAAGTGGGATATAGAAGCTGGACTGGGTTTTCCTCCAGACGTGGTGACCATCCACACCACACCTGCTCCCTTTGCATCATGGGTAACAAGCGTCACCACCAAAGCTGCTGGTTACACCAGCAGATGTGGCCCAAATAGCTCAGACCTCATTAGCCTGCATCTACTTTTTTAAAAATATATATATATATACACACACACAAAGCGAGAGATTTAATTTTTGAAAAGCAAACAAAATTACCATAGATTAAGCCCCTATTTGCCTGATTTCCAGATATTGGCCTTCTTGTACCTGTCCTGTCATTTCTTTTCTTTTCTTTTTTCTTATTTTTCTTTCTTTTTTTTTTTTTTTTTTTTTTTTTTGAGACAGGGTCTCACTCTGATGCTGGACTAGAGTGTGGTGGCTCATGCCTATAATCCCAGCACTCAAGGAGGCCAAGGCAGGAGGATCACTTGAGTTCAGGAGTTCGAGACCAGCCTCAGCAAGACCAAGACCCCCATCTCTACTAAAAATAGAAAGAAATTAGCCCCAGGCAACTAAAGTAGAAAAAAAAAAATTAGCCAGGCATGGTGGCACATGCCTGTAGTCCCAGGTACTGAGGAGGCTGAGGCGGGAGGATTGCTTGAGCCCAGGAGTTTGAGATTGAAGTGAACTGTGATCACACCACTGGCCTCCAGTCTAGGCAACAGAGCAAGACCCTGTTTCCAAAAAAAAAAACAATCACAACTGCCAACACTTAGTTTTAAAAAAAACAGCTGACATTTTGAGAAATAGGTATATTTTGTGAATCACAAACAATGCTTAAATTACGAAATAGATTTAGCCCTGAAAAATTGGCTATAGAGCAATTTTCACCAAAATGTACACTATTTCCCCATTAGCATCCACTATAATATCAAAGACATAATCTCATAAAAGCAAAAAGTTCAGGAGTAAGAAATGCCCCAATGGTAAATGATATGGAGAATTTGGGGTAAGATAAAGATTTTATGGGGAAGGGGTACCAAATTTCTTGATTTGAAGGAATGGTACAAATGAAAGAGCTTAAGCAGATGTTTGGGAAGACTTATTAGAAAAGGTTAAAGGTCACCCCAACATGCATGTGCTGCCTTGGTGACCAGGGAAGTCGCCGTGTGGCTAAAGATAAAGATTTAAAATGTGGCTAGACTCAGGGAATATTCTACAATATGAAATTTACGAATTTGAATTGAATATGAATTTGCGGTTTACACCCTTGTCATGTAATTACAAAAGAAGCGCCACCTCTAACCAGCACTGAGCTGCAATACCAAATTCAGCCAGTAGATGGTGCGTTCCTAAACGGAGAAAATACCAGGTTGAAAACTGTTTTTATGAAGATATTCTATTTGAAGTCAGAAGTATCGTAAGTTTATTGAATACTTTGGAGTACAGTTTTTACAATAAGAAGCGGACAGACACGTTTATAGAATCACTAGGAAATGTGGATGTAAGAGTAGGTTTAAGAGAAATGTCGAAAAAGAATGGTTTAGGAAAGAAGGGCATAGGTGAGGTAAGAAGAGAATTACTCTTTTTCAGTGAATTTTTGGGAAAAAAAGATTTTTTTAAAGGCTTTGGAGGTCCTGGAATGTAGCGATTTTTTGAAAGCCAATAACTTGTAAAATTGTTACAAAGGAAAGATTAGCGAATGACACTAATGAAATACCAGCAGAAAAACTTTTATCTTACCTTACAGTCTCAGGGGATTTTAAGGGGTTCCTTAAGAAGAGATTCCTCATTCTGGAATGTGTGTGTGTGCATGTGTGTTGAGCGGGGCGAGGGTATTCGGTGCTGGGGGTGTGTGTACTGGGGCATGTGTGTGGTGATGGACACGTGTGGCGTGTGGACATGTCGGGGTGGGTGGAGGTGGGTGGGTGAAGTGGATGTGTGTGTGGAGTTGGTGTGGGTATGCGGGGAGGGTGGGTGTGTGTCGATGTAGGGGGCAGGGGTGGGGGAGGAGGGGATGTCGGCGGGTAGGGGTGGGGAGTGCATGTGTGTGCTGGAGTGTGCACGTGTGCACACACAGGCCCTTGTGTGAGCACCTTGGGGCAGCCGTACCTTCTAGTAGGCAAAAACGAGAAGTCATTGTTTTGGCTTTTTTGGAGAGTTTATGTAGCCTTAACTGATTTTCTGAGTTTAATTCAACATAAAATATTGAGAAGTGAGGGGGTTGTTATCAGATTTCTTTACATTGTAACATAAAACAATCTTACCCATTTATTTATTTAGAGGCTGCTGGAACAGAACTAAAAGGGAGAAAAACTATGTGGAACTACTGCCATCTGGTGGAGAACCTTGAGACTGCTGATGTGGACTGGGGAAAGGCCCTCAGGTTTGGGTTTGGTTGGTTTGGATTTTTTTTTTGTTTTGATTTGATTTGATTTGATTTGGCTTTTTGTTTGGTCCACTTATCATTCACCTCCTTCCACAAGCTCTGACTTCCTGACTTCCTATGTGGAGATGGAGTGAACAGAGCCTGCTAAGTGTTGCGAGACAGTGTGGGATGTGGGTTACGCATCCGGACTCTAGTTTCAGACTCCTAGATTTCAAGTTCTGGCTCCTTACCTGCTGACTGTGCCGCCTGAGACAAGTCATCTATTCTCTTTATTCTTGTTTCTTTAGTTTCTAAGAAATGAGGTAATTAACCCTGTGCTGGCAGAGTGAAGAGAGTACATAAGTTTCTGCGTTACCATCATGCATGCAAATCCTATTCTAGCCTTCTGCGGTCAAAGCCTTGTCTATACAATGTCCAGGAAGACAGCTGCGCAGCCTTGCCAGAGAGGGCCTGGGTTGCCTGAGAAGATACAGGGCCAAGCAAGACCACTCTGCAGCAGTACAACCGTAGGGGCACTGCCCTCTCTTGCATCCTTACAAACATCGCTATAAAAGAAACAATGAATCAAGCTGCATCGCTTCACTGCAGGGCACGTTCATGTTCCTGTTACCTCTGTGACCTTAAAGGCCAGGACCCTGCGTACCCTGGGCCCCAGTACCCATATATGGTATGAACCTTGCTGGGGGCTGTTATCTCAAAGAAGCAGGCATTTCCCTCCATCTAGAGAACAGTGTAGGAGAATGTGGCCTTCAGAACGCCAGACCATCCATGTAAAGCCAGAGAGATAACACCCAAAACTAAGGACTGAACTCACACCACTGGATTCCAGAAATGGGAGTCGAAGGAAACAGAACGTCCCACCAACCACATGACTGCCCCCTGGGCTCTGGCTCAGATGCCCCAGATTGGGGCAAGGGAACAGGAAGGATGGAGAACTCATTTAAGAACCATCCATCTTCCAGTTTCTAAGAAGAAACTGGTAAGTGCCTTCTGATGGAAGACAAGACATATCTTTCACATCTTTACCGTTTTTAAGCAAGAGTGAAGGTCAGAAAAATGTTCCAACAGGTACCCTAAACTTTTCCTGCAGGATGTTTTCTATTATGGTCAACTTGGTATGAACTTTAGTAAGACAGCAGCTAATAGGCAGTATTGAAATCTGAAATGAGAGTGAAAGTCGATATCTTCCATGAATCCTTAGCCAAACTGGCTTCTTCTATTTAGAGTCCTCTTCCTTCTGCTCTTATTCTCCAGCAAAAGTAAAAGCACATGAAGAAACGACTACAGGCATGAGCAACAAGAAATGCATTTTTCTAAGAAGCTGCTCTTTAATACGAAGTGCCTAACCAGGCCTTAGGTTGCGGTATCTGCCTCGAGATAGAAACTTGCTGAGATTGAGTGAAGTCATTCCGGAGAGATGCGCAGAGCTAAGGACAGCTTGTTTTTCCCTGTGATGTCCTTTCTCTTCCAACCCTGTGGTGCAGTCACACCCTCCCAAATGCATCCATCCTACTATTGCTATGTTGTGGGGTTTATGATATTTCTTTCTTTTCTTTTCTTTTTTTTTTTTTTTTCTTTTCAGAGGGAAGGTCTCACTCTATCACCTGGGCTAGAATACAGTAGTATTGTCACCATAGCTTCCTGCAACCTCAATCAAACTCCTGGGCTCAAGCAATCCTCCTCCCTCAGCCTCCCGAGTAGCTTGAACTGCAGGAATGCGCCATCATGCCTGGCTAATTTTTTTAGTTTTTGTAGAGATGAGGTCTCACTATTTTGCTCAGTTTGGTCTCAAACTCCTGGGATCAAGCAATCCTCCCACCTTTACCTCCCAAAGTGCTAAGATTTCAAGTGTGAGCCACTGCGCCCAGCTGTTTATGGTATTTCAAAATCAATTATCTTTACCAATAAATCATTTTGCAATGAATATGTTCCTGTCAAGTAGTCATGACCTTAAAAAAAAAGTCAGTTCTATTGCATAATAATGTTTATATCTTCTGTCTTAGTTACCACACAAGTATAAGTAATGCAAGTATCTACTTCTTTCTTCTATTCGACTCTCAGAGGCTACGTTTCATACACAGTAGGGGAGGTGCTTGACATGCCACTTAGCTATGGCTGAACAGCAAACACTCTCAAAATGTCATCTTATCACTGCTCAGGGGTCTCCAGGCCAGCTGGGTGGTTCTTCTGGTCTGGGCCGTGCTGGTCTGCTTTCAGCCGGCCTCATTTTGCCCCGGTTTGCCTATGCATCTTCCATCAGGTGCGGAGTCAGCTTGAGGCCTCAACTATGACAACTTGATTCTGCTCCACGTGGTCTCTCATGCTCTAGCAGGCTAGCCTGGCATGTGTGCACCCGGCAGCAGGGCGAGCTTCCAAGAGAAAGAACAGATGTGCACTGGCCTCTTGTGGCCTAGGCTCTGAACTGGCAAAGCGTCATTTTCACTGCCTGTTGGCAGCAGTCTTTTGGCCAAAGCAAGTCACCCTCGATAGGAGAAGCTAGCTACAAAGTCACAGCGCAAATGGGGGTGGGGGAGGGTAGATACGGAAGAGGGTGGAGAAGCGTGGCCATGCTGGCAGTCTTGCACAATGGGTAAGGAAACAATCAGGTCTCCATGACAGCTCCAATTTTTGAACACCCCTTAGAGTAGATGTTTATTATCTCCACTCACTTCTGGTAACCGCATCCTCCTTCATTTGTGGTAACTGTTCCTCCCTCTTCTGATCATATGATTTGCTACCTCCTTGCCACAGAGATTAGTCTGAAGGAGAAACTGACACAGGTGGGTGGTGCTAGCATCCTCCCTCCCCTCTAGGGACCAGTTCAGAGACATGCACAAGACATCCGTTGGGCACTCAATTAATTGTTCTCAGAATTTTTTCTCACTGTTACTAGGAAAGACCCTTTTTCTATATGATTAAGGGAACATGAACATCCATCACTCCAGCCCTGTGTAGAAGCCAGTCTGAGAGAATAAAGTTATCACAGTCTCCGGTTTCATCCATCACTGGGGGTGGCTCGTGCCATGGTACTCACGCACTTTGGCCGTGGGAGCCAATGAGCTTACCTTTGCTGGGGTGGTTCAAACTATCTGTCGCTTGCAACCAAGGGAAGCCTAGCGGATGGACTCTCACAACATATCATTTCCAACAGAAAAGGCAATTTTGTACCTTCTGGGCTACTCGCTGAAATAGTTTCATGCACCACTCTTTCTTTTTACATATAGAGCAGGGGCTCCACTGCAGAGCCCAAAGGGAGCAGACAGGCAGGTGAAAGTGACTAAACGAGGCACATGGAAGTGGGGCGGCTAAAGGGGATCACCCCCGATTACCCATTCAGCAAATTGTCTTCTTGAGGGAATACGGGCTCAATATTACTGGATTGTCCAATTTTCAGAAAAAAAGCTAAAAATCCCAATTTAAGGTTAAATTCTCCAATTAAAAATCATGACACCAAACTCGATACATCACACAGAGCAGGTACATCTATGACTTGCTCACTTGGAACCTGTGTACTGAAATGTACAGTGAACTCTCCGATGACAGAGCTGACCCACCGCTGAATTCTGTGCTTTCTTGCACTTGGTTCTCGCCTCACTTCCATCACCAGCACAAAAATGTTGAGCACGTCATAAGCATTGCTGCCCACGTGCCGAGAAACTTCACTGGAATGAGGGCGCTGGGTTTAGCAGCCAAGTCACTCGGCATACAAGCCTAATGGCACATGATTTGAATTTGGGTCTTAACAAAACTATGAATGACAATGTGTTATGGACTGGCAGGCTGCTTACGGAGCAGTTGACACTGTAAATGTGAAATCCCTAAAGGCAAAAGTTCTACTTTATTATGCTTAAACGTACGATGCTCTTGCCAGTTGTTAATCTGTTGCCTATCAGCTCCAAGCCTGCCTTTTTATACACCACAAGCTGAGGCTGGGGCTAGGAGTCATACCTATTTCTCACACTCCCTTGCCTGCTGGTTTCCAGTTAGGTTGCACCAATGGAAGACACTGTCAAGAAATAGGAAGATGGGAGGTACTGAGAAGAAACTCACGTAGTGCTTCTAGCTTGAGTTGGCATCCCTCCGGCATAGCTCCTGCCTTGCTGTCCCCATTAGAAGTACCAGCAACAGCCATGGCTGTCCCCTGCTCACCCCACCCCCAGCAGTCTGAACACTGGCTGGTCCTACCCCTTGGGCTGTCCAAGCCCTAATTACGGAGCATCATGCATCCATCAGAAATCCAAGCATCAGCTTTTCAGGGACTTCTCCAAGATCCCAGACTCTGATAACACCATTTCTTTCCTTTTATTTATTTTTTTTTTTTGAGACAGCATTTTGCTCCATTGCCCTGGCTAGAGTGCAATGACATCATCATAGCTCACTGCAACCTCAAATTCCTGGGCTCAAGCGATCCTCCTGCCTCAGCCTCCCGAATAGGTGGGATTACAGGCATGTACCACCATGCCTGGCTAATTTTTTTCCATTTTCAGTAGAGACAGGGTCTCGCTCTTGCTCAGGCTGGTCTCCAACTCCCAGCCTCAATTGATTATCCCGCCTCGGCCTCCAAGAGTGCTAGGATTACAGGCATGAGCCACCTTGCCCAGCCTCCTTTTATTCTGTCACTCTCTAAAGATGGTAGTTGCTTTCTTAAGTTATGAATCTCTATGCTATGTCAGCATCCACTTTTTGTTCTTTTGGCCTTCCAATAACCTGCATTAACCAATTCTCTGTATTAAATTCCTTCTGTTTGGAATAATTAACATGGTTTCTCCTTTCTTGACTCATGCCTGACTGAAAGCAATTATTAGAATAAAAAGTTCACTTTGTTATGCTAGAATTTCTTTATTTTTCTGAAATCATAATGTGAAAAACAGTTTCTTCAAATGCCAAGATCCTTACCACAGGAAAATTATTACCAAAAAGTCACAAATAGTAGCTCTGTAAAATAGTCATTACAATTGCTTAGTTACTTATGTCTATAACCTTCATGACTCATAACAACATCTGCTCTACAGTGTCATTAATAATTGGCAATTATATCCCAAAGTCCTATACTCTTCTGAAGTCCATCTCTATACAGACCAACTGAAGCCAACAGTGAGGAACCAATATTCCTAGAAATGTTCTGCCAATTATGCCAGTGGAGTTGGGCCCAGATTTAGGATGAGCAAATAAGCATTTAAAACCCCGATTTTAGGGCCAGGCATGGTGGTTCACACCTGTAATCCTAGAACTCTGGGAGGCTGAGGCGGGAGGATTGCTTCAGCTGAGGAGTTTGAGACTAGCCTGAGCAAGAGTGAGACCCTATCTCTACTAAAAATAGAAAAATAAGCTGGGTGTCATGGCATGCACTTGTAGTCTAGATACTCAGAAGGCTGAGGCAGGAGGATCGCTTGAGCCCAGGAGTCTAAGATTGCAGTGAGCTATGATGATGACACTGCACTCTAGCCCAGGCAACAGAGTGAGACTCTGTCTCAAAAAAAAAAAAAAGAAAAGAAAAAATCTGATGTTAGGCCAGGGATGGTGGCTCACCCTTGTAATCCCAGAACTATGGGAGGCCAAGGTGGGAGAATCTCTTGAGCCCAGGAGTTCAAGGCAGCAGTGAGCTATTATCACCCTTGTACTCCAGCCTGAGCAACAGAAAAAGACCCCATCTCTAATAAAAATAAATCATATTTTATAAGCCAGCTCTGTTTGGGGTCAGGGGATGGTAATTACCCATTCTAGAATAAGAGCCTCATTTTATTGAAGGATTCACCTGAGGATATCTTTAGAAATTTAGACATATAAACATATGGTTCCAGAAAATGGGATTACATTATTTTTTTCCCTCTAGAAACATCTACACCAAACTAATAATTATGGCTGCTTCTTGGAAATAAGAATTGTTTTATTATTATTTTTACTTCTTATAATAAGTACATATTACTTTTATTATAATGAAAAATATATTTTAAAGTTCCTCCAGTGCAAACTTAAAAGACTTGAATTTTAATACTAGATTCACATTTCATCTTAATGAAAATGTCTTCTCATGCCTTTTTAGTAAGCACCTATGGAGTGCACAGCAGTGTGCTAAGAGAATCCCAAAGTGAAACTCCTTTTCCTGTGAAATCGAAATCTTACTGGCAAGATTCACAGGAGTCTTTACAATAAGTAGCTAATATGTGATAGACTCTCAATAAACACTTGTTTAATGAACACATGCATATACCATCAGAAGTATTTCTCACACTCTCATTTTGTAGAGGATCAGCCTTCTTCAGTTCATTCATCATACGTGTATCATACTTCATCCCTTCTAAGACACACATTGCTCACTTCTCAACAACTCTGAAATCTGAATGGAACTTACTATCAAGTATATTATCATAGGCAATTTGCAGCATTCTCTTTTTTATAGTGGTAAATAAAATAACAGTAAGTCTCACATTGACAGCACTGAGATTGAATGACATACAACATAGACTATATTTTATACATACTTTAGAAAGTACAGGTAAATACTTAGGCATGCTTCCTCCAAGGGTCAACTGGGAAACGTTTTCATGGGACCACTACATTCAATGAACATTCAGGCCTCCAGTGATCACATGAAATCCACAATACAAACTTATAAATGTTAAAACCAACAGCTGATAAGTAGAAACTTTACAAAAATGTGTGCATATATGAGAGTTTGTTTCTTGAATTCTTCAAACTACTATTAAATATTAAACATGTGTCTCATATTGAACTTTAATGTAAGGCATAAGTGTTTATAAAATTGTGTACATTTCTAAGCACACATGTACTTAAAAGACTTTTGTATTTTAGTGTTTGAAATCAATCGAAAGTTTAAAAAGTTTCTAATATAAAAATGACTACTCTGTGTAAGAACTCTGAGATGTTATAAAAGAAACACTGATAAAACCTTGTAGGAGAGATGAAATTAACTATGAGAAAAATGAAGTTTTATGACAAAGGCGGAGAACACTGAAAAAGAGGGAATAGTTAAAAATGTTTTAAAAGGACAAAACATCACCAAATTAATAAAATGTGAATCATCAGCAAAGTATGACCTATATTAAATACAAAATAAAGGAACGACTCTGCACACTGCAATGTAAAATACTGGGTGAATGAGTTAAAGACATTAAACACAAAAATGTTTTATTAATAATTATTGACATTAACCAAATAGTCCTTTCAGCATCTCTTAGCCTTCCTCTTTCTCCCATATTTTCACGCAAAGAGAAGTTTTAGCTGATGTGGAAGTTGGAAGAAGGGGACAGGAAGGAATGGGACCAGCCATACTGTCAGCCACTGCTGACCACCGCCTGTCCCTTGTCCTCTAACCCTATGGTCGCCGGGGCCTCCAAAATACACACAACACATTCCCACTCCCTGCCTTTGCCCACTCAAACTCCAACTCACCTGTCCCCTCAACACAGCAGAGTTGCCCAATGCTCTTTTCTCTACTGCATACTTTAGGCAATAATTTTCAAACTGGATAAGTTTCTATTACTATAAAATAAAAAAGGGAAATACGCCTTGCTACACAGTCCCCTGAGTAGCTGGGACTGCAGGCACACACCACTACGCCCAGCTAATTTTTCTATTTTCAGTAGAGACAGGGTTTCACTCTTGCTCAGGCTGATCTTGAACTCCTGACCCCAAGTGATCCTCCTGCGTCGGCCGCCCAGGTTGCTAGGATTGCAGGCATGAGCCACTGCACCTGGCCACATCTTAATTCTCGTGTCATGGCCCATATTGTGTTAAATAAGCACACCTCTGGATGAAGCTGGCAGCGGGCAGGGGAAACGTGAACCATGATCCCGACAGATTAATGGAGACTCTGACCTGCACCCAACTTCTCTCATCAGGAGTAAAAAAAAATCATCAGAATTCCCTCCCCACCCACCCGCTGATGGAGGGAGACCACCAGGACCGCTGAATAACTACATCTGCAGGGCTGTTTCTCAAAGATGAGCCACATCTCCAGGATTTGGTGCTCAAGCCCTTGATGCTGGGGCTACCGTGGTGCTGTCTGTCCTTGGGCCTGACATGAGGACATTCTTATCTGGAACCATCTTTGTTCAAGAGCTTCGGGCCCCAGGCTCTCAGCTGTTTCAGCCCATCCTTCCTACTACAGGGCAATCAGGGCCTGGCTGCCTTTGGGTTAGTCAAAACACATACTCTATTTTAAGTGCTGATTGCCATCTAAAAGTTGCACGATTCTGTGAAGGAGGAAGAGATAAGTGTATTTATAGCGGAATATTCTCTATGTTTGCATAAATATACTTGTGTATCTGTGCATGCTTATGCAAGCATAGAGAATGATGTGGAAGGATCTACACCAAGCAGTGAAGGTTGGTTATGTGGAGGGATCGAATTTGCGGAGGGAAATGGGGAGATTGATGCATTTTTAAAACATTTCTCTATTGGTTAGCTGCCTTTATCTATGAGCCTGTAATTTCTATGCCATAACTCCTAAATCAATCTCTCCAGCTAGAAGTTTCCTGAAGAACTTTCCATGAAACATCAGAACCATAGCTGCCCTCCCCCAATGGGCCTTATTTCTATTAAGAGTGCCATACTTTTTTAATCCCAGAAACCCGACCTTCAACTCCTCTTTCTCTTTTTCCTGGCCAACCCCACCCTTTGCAGCTCTGCCCCCTGCCCGGCCTGTCTACTCTCACCCTAGCCCAAATGCCAACTGCCTGACTTCTGCCTAGATTGCTGCAGGGTGGTCTCTGCTGCCCCGCACCCCCACTGCCACACATCCTCCAGCTCTTCTTATGCCCCGAGGTAAAGCTTTCCTCCATCCAGTCACTCACCTGTTTTAAAATACTCAAATCTCCACATGGCCTGTTCCATAAACTCCACTGCAGACCCACGCTGATATTTAAAGGCCTTCACTATGTAAATTCCAGCTTCATCCCTACTTCTCCCCTACACTCATCTGCACAGCAGCCAGGTCCAAGCTCACCCCTAGGAAGGCAGGCACAGTGATTTTCTACCAGCATGCCTTGCAATACTCCTCTCCTCCCTGTCTCTGCCTATGGAAACTTCAACCATACTTCCAAGTTCACTTCAAATGCCACTGTCCACTAACTAAGTGTGTGTTATTCCTCCTCTGAGTGCCCGTAGCACATGTTAGGTCTTCACAGGGTCTCACATTGTTCTTTACTGTTACAGTCATTTGTGAACTCCTCGTATCCACTCCACTACATTGAGACCTTGGTGAAGGAAGAGACTCACCTACTCTTCTATAGATCCCCTGATTGCCTAATAGTACCTGCACATCTAACAAGATTCACACATTATAGATATCATACTAACATTTGTGACCTGGGTTTGGGGGCCACATATCTGCAGAGAAATCAAAAGAGAAGAGGACTAACATTTGTTGAGCAACCACTGTGTCCCAGGCAATGAACTAAATATGCTATGAGTTTGGTTCATTTTAACACAAATGCAAGCTTTATGTAGCTATAAACGAAATAATCTGACTATGCAAGATTAGATTATACTAGAAGCTCCTATCATCAGCTGACATTTCTGCAATCTATTTATCGTGATAAGCATTGCTAAAAATCATAACCATCAGGCAGTGAAAACTTACAAAAGTGCATGTTTTCAAAGAAAGATTAATTTGATTTCTATGGTCTCTTACAATTATATAATGCTAAGATACCATATAATATGCAAAGTAGTTTAGTTTTGGGTATATTTTATGATATTCTACACCATATCATAAAATAATATCATTAACCATACTATTTAATTGACCTGAATATCCTATTTTCTGATTGTGTTGGTTACTAGCAAATATATAAATGTATTTCCTATTATTCTAACATTGTGGAAACTATGTTTATCTAAAGAGGAATATTTCTACTCTTAAGTCTAAACGATAAAGGAAAATAGCTACAGAAACAAATAACTTTTGCACTAAGACAGTTTTAGAGCTCTTCTGGACTTATTTTTATTCCGTAAAAAGAAAATAAACTGGTTTAGAATGAAAATTCCCCTACCATGCTGATTTACATATGTATTACTATAACATTCTGTTAAAGTTCCATCTAGCTCCATCCACACTTTAATACTTAAACTTTGTGTTTTTAATTTTCTCCAATCTCTATTATTTCTCTGTTATTCCCCCTGAAATAACAAATTTAGAAACAAATTATAAATGGAAAAGATTATCTTAAATAAAGACATGTAACTTACCCACAAAGAAGTCAGAAATGGCCAAGTTAAGAAAAAAGTAATTACTTCAATGTCTGAGATTTCTGTCCACCACAAAAGCTAAAATGACCACAGCATTTCCTAGCATTGTAGCAAAAGCTAGTAAGTACATAAAAAAGGCTAAAGCAATATGGGTGCTTGGTAATAAATTAATTGTGCTATTGGTATCTGACATCATGCCAAACAATGAAGAAGCTCAGTATAGCAAATTAATCCAGCCAGAAAATTCTGACAAGTACGTTTTTCAATCAGGTTCCTAAAATATGTAGTCTCCTGTACAAAACAACATTTCTGTAATCTAGTGCTGATCTCATAGTACTTCCTGATTCTTGATAAAGTAAATCTGTGGTAACAGTTTCTCTTTAACTGACACTGAAAATGTATTTCCAAAACACAGTGAAATGTTTTACCTGAAACATTTTAATGTGATTTATCCATCTTTTGTTAATAGAGCAATACTATATAATATCTATAAAATATAATTAATATATGGGTAATAAATTGGGCTCAGATGAGAATCTTTTTTTTCTTTTTTTTTTTTTTTTGAGACAGGGTCTCACTCTGTCGCCTGGGCTAGAGTGCCATGGCATCATCGTAGTTCATTGCAACCTCAAACTCCTGGGCTCAAGAGATCCTCCTGCCTCAGCCTCCCAAATAGCTGGGAGTACAGGTGTGCACCACCACGCTGGGCTAATTTTTCTGCTTTTTGTAGGGACAGGGTCTCGCTGTTGCTCAGGCTGGTCTCAAACTCCTGGGCTCAAGTGATCCTCCCATGTCAGCTTCCCAAAGTGCCAGGATTACAGGCATGAGCCACCATGCCCAGCCAAGATTCACTTTTTTTTTTTTTTTTTTTTTCGAGACAGAGTCTCTCTCGCCTGGGGCGAGTGCCGTGGT
>RJWJ010000229.1:201561-296599 GCA_004363605.1 Indri indri
CTCCCGAGTAGCTGGGACTACAGGCATGCGCCACCATGCCCGGCTAATTTTTTTTCTATATATATATTTTTAGCTGTCCAGTTAATTTCTTTGTATTTTTGGTAGAGACGGGGTCTCGCTCTTGCTCAGGCTGGTCTCGAACTCCTGAGCTCAGAACGATCCGCCCGCCTCGGCCTCCCAGAGTGCTAGGATTACAGGCATGAGCCACCGCGCCCGGCCCAAGATTCACTTTTTAAAACTCATATAGATCTAGTTAAATATTCACTTCTGGCCATGATGGAGTAACAGGGGCTGAATTCACTGTTCCATCTGAAACAACCAAAACTGGACACTGGACATTAAGCAATGAAGGACAATGATCCCTGAGAAAAGGGTTGAGCCTTCAGTTGCTCCACCTTCCTATCTTGAGAGAGTTTCCAGGACATGGGCAGGGAGGGGAAATTCAGGCAGAGCCCCACAGACTCCCTGGCATGAGGAAGATGGAGCTGAGAGTCAGGAGTACCAGAGAGGACTCACCTGTAGGCCACAAGGAGAGAAGTCCAGAGACCTGCAGAGTTCCACCTCAAGTACTCAGGTCTTCACCAGAGCACTGATCAACACTCAGGAAATGGTGGAGGAAATGTTCTCAGGCAAGGAAAGAACCAGTCAAAAAGATTCAAAGGAAGAGTACCCAGTACTCAAATAGGGTTAGATACAGTGCCTGCTCCCATCAGCCAAGCAAGAAAAGCTCATAATTCATGGGGCATTATGTAGTATACTCAGAGGGGTCTTGCCTCAGAAGTTGGGAATAGTTAGCCCTATACTAAGCATTTCTTGGGTCCTGCCTGGAAATCTTAAAAGAAAGACCCAAAAGGGTCAAATTTAATTGCAAGTAACTTAATTGCAGCCTTGAACCCAGCTCAAGAATATTGAACATAAAAATATTCAGTCCCTAACAAGGTAAAACTTCAGTGTCTGGAATCCAATTAGAAATTATTAGACATGCCAAGAAGCAGGCAAATATGACCCATTGCTATGGTACGGAGTGCGAGAAAGACCACCTTGAGGCCGAATGAGCCGAATTGTGAGTCTTTATTAGCTGGCCAGCGACTACCCTCTGTACCACCACAGACGGCTGCACAGAGAGCAGCCCAGAGCCGAAAAGGTGAGAAGACTTGATACTAATTTGGAGGGGGGCTACGTGACATTAAACACGACACAGTGGAAAAAATAATTACATCATACATTCCATAGCCACGCGGTCTGGGATCTGCCTCAGACCACCTGCCTGGCCTCGGGACTGATTACAATCTTTGAGCAAGCAAGGTTACAGAAGCAGATAGCATCAGTTAAGGCAGGGAGCATTTTTTCTTGGGTGAGGCAAGTACAGTAAATTTTACTACAGACAGCTGGGGGGCTTACACGATCAGTTACAAGGTCATTGCTTACAGAGTACAGATTTTTCTGTTAGAGCGAGGTTTACAAAGTACAAGCTTTTTACTCTATAGACAGGAATGAGTCTTGAAACAGCATTTTCATAATAACTTTTTGTATTTTTGAGGCCTACTACTACACCGTAATGAGGAGAAAAATCAATCAATTGAAACTAACCCAGAATTGACACAGATATCAGAATTAACAAAGACATTAAAACAGTTACATGGAATATAAAAACAGGAATATGGCCACCTGGGGTTAGTGAACACCTCGAATGTGGCTCGTCTGAATTGAGATGTGCTAAAAACTTAAAATACAGAGCAAGTTTCAAAGATATAGTACAAAAAAATACTTCACTAATAATTCTATATCAAATATAAAAATAATATTTTGGATGTATTGGGTTAAACTATTACAATAAAAAAAAGACGTTACATTACTCAGAATAGCAAGTCTTACTAGAATACTTACGTATGTTATCTTGGTAAGTTTTCGTAAGTTTGAAAGTAATAATTAAAACTACATTTTGTGATTGTCTCTTGGTCTATGTTTTAAAATTCTTTTCCTTCTCTTCCCCCCCAATTTTGTTTAAGAAAATATGTTTAGATAGTGAATTTGTTTAGACATTGAGTGACTTTGTTGAGGGCACAATTAATCATGTTGGTTGTATATCTAATGTTCACAGGCTATAAAAATGGTTAACAGAAAATAACCTGAAATGATAACTGGGATCTAAGTATTTCTGCCTCCCAGCTGTACTAGTGCTAAAATTATGGGTTTTCTTCTCCCAGTGCCTTTAAGGGGCTTCACCCTTAAAGCCAGTAATCAAATTCAGAAACAAGGTAAATTGAAAAGCACACCTATCAAACTAAATCAGTCTACAGTTAGTTCTTTGTGAAAGAAACTTTTAAAATCTTCATTTGTAAGGGCACCTCAACCACTAAAAAGTTTTAGGATTAAAAAGGACAATGGCTCAACATTTACATATTTACATAACAAATCTTACCTTCATTTTTTTTGATGCCTTGAGATGTAAATTTTGTACCTGGTTTCATGTCTTTGGAAGTGCAAATTTGAGTTGCCTAGCAACAATTGTTTAGAGCAATGAAACAAGTAATTGAGAAATCATTTATCTAAAGTGGGGGAGAGAAACTATTTGAAAACTGGCAAATGAAAAATCTTACAAGATCTGCTTCTGATTATGTGTCTGTATGTCATAGTTTCAAGATTCTTTTCAGTAATTTGAAATCTTAAAGTAAATTTAATAGTAATCATAAAATATCTCAGTCATTTCTGGAAATATAAGATTAAGTTCAATAATTTATAATTGGTTATGGTCCAGGATTTGCTTATTTAAGAAAAAGTCATAGAAAGAACTGAAATATTTTTACGACTTTTTATTTAAAATATTAATGATTTTTTGCTTTTTTTTCCAGAGTCAAGACAAATATCAATAGCAAAATTCACCTGATATCTCCAGAATTTAAAAACTATCCTTTGCCAATGTGCTGACGCTATAACTAAAAAACATCCTCTGTCTAGTCCCATGGACTATCATGGGGTGGAGGAGGTGAGATCGTAAGGGCAATTTCAAGGGATGGGATTAGTTCAGGCCCTCCAGATCAAGGACGGACACACGGATGCCTAAACAGCTGGCAAAATGAGGGACTTTGCTTTTTGGGGCCACATGGTCCAGGCATCCCAACAATAAAGAATTTCCTGCTTCCCGTAGACTTAAAAGAAAATTACAAAGAGGATATCAAGATACCTGGTAACAGTGTTTCCTGGGTATGATTGTTCCCAGTTATGGAGTTTATGCAAATAGGCATGTAATAAGAAATTTATGGGGTACCTTAGTGTTGGGGTGGGAACTTGTAGTGTGGGATGAGAAAGAATTCTCAATACAAAGATTAAGACAGAAAGAAGTAAAAAGTTTGTTTTACTTTAAGAGAGAGAGTGAGAAAGAGAGAGAGGAGAAAGAGCTCAGCACACGAAAGAAAGAAGCGACAGCCTTGAGGACAGGCAGCTTGGGCTTTTTACTGGGGGTTATAAAGTGTTCATTTAGAAAAAGTTTGCTGTTGCAGACTGATAGCAGGAAACAGCTCTGAAGGGGCTTCCTTTGTTTTTCCTTGTTTTTCTTTTCTTTCTCCTTGAGGCTGGCTTATCACTTTCTCTGGAATGTGGTTCTGGTGGAGGTAGGGAAAGGGTCACATGCCTTCTATAAGCTCAAATTTGTTTTGGGTTTTTTTTTTGTTTTTTTTTTGAGGCAGAGTCTTGCTCTGTCACCCCAGCTAGAGTGCCAAGGTGCCAGCCTAGGTCACTGCAGTTCAAACTCCTGGGCTTAAGTGATCCTCCTGCCTCAGCCTCCTGTAGCTGAGACTACAGGCACACACCATCATGCCTGACTAATTTCTCTATTCTTCATGAAGACAGGATCTTGCTCTTGCTCAGGCTGGTCTTGAACTCCTGGCCTCAAGCAATCATCCAGCCTTGGCCTCCCAGAGTGTGAGGATTACAGGTGTGAGCCACAGAGACAGGCCTCAATGTTTATAGATAAGTTAATTTCATAACCTTGCTTTTGGTGTTTGGTTTTTCACTCTTCTGTTGTAAAAGCTGATAAATTCCTTTCCACCTCCATTCCTATGGGGCCTAGTGCATTTAATTGGCTAGAAATCTTTTAATTTTAAGTCCTTCGGCCATAAGGGTCCCGCCGAGGGACAGGATGGAACCAGGGCAGCAATGATAGAACGAAATAAAAGTTTGGCCATTGAGGCTGACTCTGGCAAGTCTTGGCCAAAAGGGAGGAAAGGTTACCTAGGCACCCCCCCCAACAGAACAGACCCCCTCTTGGCCAAGGGGAACAAACTAACAAACAAATCTTAAAACTGAACTCCCTGTCATGAAGGAAAGGGAGGTTGGACACCCCTACTGGTTTGTTCAATACCTAAAGGCAATAAACCAAATAATGGGGGATATTCTTCTCCTTACCACTTTATCTAAGAATCATGCCTGGTTTTCAGCAATAGATTTAAAAGGTCCTTGCTTTTGGATCCCTCTTGCTCCCAAATCCCAAGAACTATTTTCTTTTAAATGGGAAAACTTAAAGTCTAAAGGCGAATGCCAGTACTGCTGCACTGTCCTTCCTCAAGGGCTTAAAAACTCCCCAACAATCTTCAGAAAAATTCTCTCCAGAGATTTTAGGGAAATAGTTTTGGGCAAGGGAATGATTTTTACAGTATGTAGATGATATCCTGATAGCCAGTGAGACTGAAGCTGAATCAAGGCAATGTGCCATAATGGTATTACATTTACTGGCTGACAAAGGATAGAAAGCAGCTCAGAGAAAAGCTCAGATCGCACTTCCCACTGTCAAATATTTGAATTTGAATTGTCTCTTGGAACTTGGAACCTCCACTGAGATTGGAGAGAGCCTGTGAATTGAATAGCTGCCCCTACCCGGCCCCGCAAATAGTTGTGAGGATTCTTGGGTATGGCTGGGTTTTGCTGGATTTGGATGCCTAACTTCAGGCTCATAACAAAACCCCTCTACAAGCCAAGGAGGGAGGATCCCTCGAGCTCAGGAGCTGAGACCAGCCTGAGCAAGAGCAAGACCCTCTCTGCTAAAAATTAGCCAGGTGTGGTGGCGTATGCCTGTAGTCCCAACTACTCGGGAGGCTGAGGCAGGAAGATTGCTTAAGCCCAAGAGTTTGAGGTTGCAGTGCGCTGTGATGACAATGATGCCACTGCACTCTACCAGGGTGACAGAGTAAAGCTCTGTCTTAAAAAATAATAATAATAATAATTAGACATACATCATGTGTGACAGAGAAGTGGGGGGGCCTTCTAACACACACGCAAAGAAGAAAATATAATAATAAAAAAAGAAAAAAAAGACTTTTTCTAACACAAGTCAGAAAAAGATTTGGCACTCAGGAGTAAGGTTCAATAAATTTAAATAAATTCAAATAGAATACGTAGAATGAAAATCTGAGCTTTGCACAGTACCAACTCTGCTTTCACGCAAGGTAAGAGAGAATGAAATCTGGCCCAACATGATTCCTTATTATTCTTTTTCCTGAATGTTATCTACCTGGCAGCCAACTTCCATAAAGGCAGCTCCCCTCAACCAAAGGCCACCAGGCAAGATCCCCAGGGCTGCCGGGTTGCTTTCTCTTCCCACAAGAAATTACAAAAAGTAGTGCAGATTACCGCACATGGTGGAACAAATCCCTGATTACACTTTGGGCTGACCCACTCAGTGCCCCTTCATAATCTTATCTATGATGGTTGCAGTCTTCTTGTTTACTTTCTGCACCTTATCTTACACTACAGACAAAGTCAGGAATGCATTTATCAGCCTTTTTTCCTTCCCTCTTCACACAGAATGCTCTCTGGAGTCTCTAGTTTCAGACGCTGGAATTACATGAAACAGCCGCTGTATTGCTTTTGTAATACAAGGCCTTGAATGTTGACTAAACATAAATACTGGCTATTTTTGAAAGGGACTTTGTAATTGTGGAAGAATGTAAAAAAAAATCCTAGCGCCTCTTGTGAGTGAATTTGTAATGACTGATGCAAAGAAGTGTAGAGGTTGAAGAGAGTGAAAAATGAGTTTCAACTCATTCAGATTTTATTTAAAAAGATGATTAGCAATAATTTTCATGCTATGAATAGAAAAATAATAAAATCAACCCAATTTTAAGTCATGATTGTCTATGGAATGTGTAGTTTATCTTTATGAAATACATTTTTAAAACCTCAAGTACCATCTTACACACAAGACTTCCAGCTGTAGAATTATAAGACATGCACTAAGGAGGGGGAAAAAAGGAAAAAAAAAAGACTTCCAGCTGTGTAAATACAGTTCAAAAAAAAATATATATATATATATATATATATATATAAAGGGATATCCATAAGGATTTTGAAACAAATTGTTGAAACCTATGATCAAGTTATTGTAAGTTGTCTGTTGTCATGCAACTTAAATATAAAAATTTAAAATTTAATTTGCTAATGTGCATGTTCGTTCATTAACAATTACCTTGCAGCTATTGAAACCCTGTGATCTTTCTAGTATGTTAGTTAATTTATTAAGTTTTCTCACTTTACTTTTACAGAATGGATTAGGATTGTTAATGTCCAGGTAACACAACATTAGCAATTTTACTAAAACAAATGATAAAAGAAATACATGTCATGATATAATCCTACAGTGGACCCAGAATATCCTGGCTCATTTTGTAAACTGGTTTTCTACTCTTTTTTCCAAAATTAGAAATGCACATACTTGTCTTTTGTATTCAAAATATTGAAATAAAACCAGAATAACTGCCAACATGATTTTAAAAAATAAATTCTTGATTGGGATGTGAATTTAATCATTTTTCTCTCTTACATGTGAAATTATATTAATAAAACTAGACACTTATTTAAGCTGAACTTGTGAATCATTTTAATTAAGAAAACTTTTCAAAATTCATAATGTTTCAAATATCATTGTAATTTCTCTATGGTTTTCAATATGTTTTGGGGATTGATTTATAACTTAATTGAAAATGCATTTTGCAGAATGCACTCTACAAATTATTTGGGGTTTTTTTTATTCATGTGTTTTTGCTGATGCCTATTTTTAATAATATAAATTATTTTGGAACATATGACACAAGAATCTTCATACCTTTGTTTTATAAAACCATTGTCCAAGTTGGTAACAATCACATATATCTTTGATTTTTAACTTTTTAGATATCCTTCAAAACTGTAAAATTTACCCCTTTAAACTATATAATTCAGTGGTTTTTAGTATATTCACAAAGTTGTGTAACTGAGTTCCAGAACATTTTCATCACCCCGAAAAGAAACCTCATACCCCTTAACAGTCACTCCCTACTCCCTCACCCCCACCGCCTTCCCCACACCCTGGAAACCACAAAGCTACTTTCTATCTCTATATATTTGCCTATTCTGGACAGTTCATATAAATAGAATTATACACTATGTGGTCTTTTGTGACTGGCTTCTTTCACAAGCATGTTTTCAGGCTTTATCCATGTTGCAGCCAGAATCAGTACTTCATTCCATTTTATTGCTAAATAATATTGCATTGTATGGGTATGCCACATTTGGTTTATCATTCATCCATTGATGAGCATTTGGATTGTTTCCACTTTTTGGCTATTATAAATAATATTGCTATACCATTCATGTATAAATTTATGTGTGGATATGGTTTCAATTCTGTTGAGTATGTACTCAGGAGTAAAACTGCTGGGTCAAATGGTAACTGTATGTTTAACTTTGTGAGGAACTGCCAAACTGTTTTCCAAGGCAGCTGCACCATCTCACATTCTCATGTATAAGGGTTAGGTTACAAGGGTTCTAATTTCTTCATATCCTTGCCAACATTGCTTATTTTCTGTTTATTACTATTATTATTACCCATCCTAGTGGGTGTGAAGTGGTATCTCACTGTGGTTTGATTTGCATGTCCCTAATGACTAACAATGTAGAACATCTCTTCATGTGGAGGTTGGCCATGACATAGAACCAAAGAAAGCCCCAGAAAATAAACCAAGAAAGTTCAACAGGCATATTTATGAAGGAGTATGAGAATATAGATCTATGCCAATGGCTCACCCTGTTATCCAATCTATCATCAGATTCTCATTTTGCCTCCTACATATTTTTAAAATCCATCTATGTATTTTCATCTCCATTGCCATGATCCTGGGCCAAACTACCACCATCTCTGTATTACTTCAATAGCCTCTTAAATGCTTCTCATCTTCCACTTTTGTTACCTTTCAATCCATTCTCTACTTAGCAACCAGTTACCTTCCTAAAGTACAAATCTGATTGGTCACCCTTCTGCTTAACTGCCTGCAGTTATTCACACTGTTTTTTTCATCAGGGTCTACCATCCTGCATGGCTGACCTGCTACCTAACTTTTCCATTTCACAACCCTTCATTTCCTCTATGCAAGAGTTCTTCATAAATTTATAGTCAAAAAATGAACTGTAAGGAAGGTCCTCCCACCACTGCCATTCCTCAGATCCTGTAATTTCAAGTGGAATTCTTTTCTGGCACTCATCATCCTCCTCCCTGCCTTTGGACAACTTCCATCTGCTACTCCCAATGGAGCTTTCTCCCTGCTTGCCACATCCCCTGTCCACAGTTAGAACAAGGCACTACTGCCCTAGACCATTCAGGGTCCTATTACTGTTTTTAAAAATCAGGGTAAAATACATGTAAGATTTAGCATCTTGATCATTTTTAAGTGTAAAGTTAGGGTTGGTACCGTCATATGGTTGTATAGCCAATCTCCAGAACTCTTTTCATCTTGCAAAAGTGACACTGTACCGATTAAACAACTCCCCATTCTCTCCCCCAACCCCACTCAGATCCTGGCAACCACCATTCTACTTTCTGTCTTTCTAAATTTAACTCCTCTAGGTCCCTTATACAAGTAGAATCACAGAGTATTTGTCTTTTTGTGAGTGGCTTATTTTACTGAGCATAATGTCTTCCAGGTTTATCCATGTTGTTTCATACATCAGAATACTTTTCCTTTTTATGGCTCAATAACATTCCATTGTATGTATATACCATTTTATTTATCTAATTATCTGTCCAACCCAGATGCTTGGGTTGCTTCCGCATTTTGGCTATTGTAAATAATGCTGTTAGGAACACGGGTGTACAAATATCTCCTCAGGAATGTTTTCAGTTCTTTTTGGTATATACCCAGAAGTGTAATTGCTAGATCATACAGTAATTCTATTTTTAATTTTTTGAGAAATCACTATACTGTTTTCAATAGTGGTTGTACCATTTTACATGCCCAACAGTACGTAAGGGTTCCAATTTCTCCACATCCTTGCCAACACTAGTTATTGACAGTAGCCATCGTAATGGTTGTGAGACGGTATCTCATTGTGGTTTTGATATGCATTCCCTAAAGATTAGTGATGTTGAGCATCTGTTCATGTGCTTGTTGGCCATTTGTGTATCTTCTTCAGAGAAATTCAAGTCCTTTGCCCATGCTTTAACTGGGTTGGGGTTTTAGTGTTGTTGCTAACTTGTAGGAGTTCTTTACATATTCTAGATATTAACCCCTTATCATATATATGATTTATAAATATTTTCTCCCATTCTATAGGATGCCTTTTCACTCTGTTGTGTCTTTTGATGCAGTTTTTAATTTTGATGTAATCCAATTTATGTATTTCTACTTTTCTTGCTTGTGCTTTTGGTGTCATATCCAATGGGTCTTACTAATTTTTAAAGCATTTTTTTGCTACAATCAGAAATAAAACTAAAAATGGAAAAGAAATACTGAGTTTAAAGAAAAAGTTTCCCAGAAGAGTCAATACGGATGCCTAATTTATCCACACTGTAGCCTCATTTTTCTTGGAACTCTATGCTTTCTGTTTTCTTCTCCATGATGCAATTTGAACATCTAGTTCAAACCTATAGACAGTTTTCTTCTGTACATTCTGGGGTCTTAGCTCTGTCAAATTCTTCAACCCTGCCAGCATTCCTTAACAAAGTCTCTTCCTGTCTTAAACCTAAATCACCCCTTTCCTTCAAGCTGTGCTGTTGTACAACTCTATAGATGTGTTTCTCACTGAAAGGAAAAAAGACTCTGATGCTTCTCATCCACACCCTCCCGCGCATCCCACTGGTGGAGAAGCAGGGCTTTACAGCCAGCGTTCTTCTCTACATTCCGCTGCTGGCTTCCTGACTCACTTTCCTGTCTGGTCTGCAAAGAGCCCTCTACTTTGACTTGAAATCCTCCCATAATGCTTATTCGGTCACCCTTTTTTTCTTTTCAGGAAGTGTCTATGGGTTCAGTCCTTGGGAAATCCTAGATTCTCTGATTTCTGGCTTCTCCTTTGCCCATCCTAATGCATCTGGGTTCCACCAGAACCAAGACATTACATCCAGGCTGGCAGCATTCAGCAGACAGCTACAGCAAAGGTGAAATAGCTTCCAACTAGAAAACCAGTTAGACTTAAATGGCACTTTCATCTACCCAATTGCCCAGGGCCTGGTACCAGAATGCCAGTCTTAACTCCTCCTTCTCTCTCAGCATTCACATCTAATCACCAAGTCCTCTCCATCCTACCTCCTAAATATATCTTAAATCCATTCACTTCCATTGATCCTCACTAGCGATACATGGCTCAGTTCAGGCCACCATCATCTCTCACGTGGCCTTCCTCTTGATAGCCACAACCTTATTGATTACACACCAATCTGATTTCACTTATTATCTAATGATGAACATACTATCAATTACTGAGATCCCACTGTGTGCAAAGCTTTCACCTAGTGACATTTCACACGTTATCTCGATTCATTCAATCCTCTAAAAATCCTACGAGAAAGGGTTATTAACCCCATTTTTACAGATAAGGAAAATAAGGCTCTGAGAAATTAAGTAACTTGTCCAACATAGCATTCATGTTCAAGGCATGGAAGCAAAACTTAAATCCAACTCTAATTTCAAAATCTACCTCAACTTGATTACAAATACATATTTGTGATTCATCGCTTGCCTCCTATGGAGTATACAACTCAAAATCTCGGCTGAAAGTTTAAAAAAAAAAAAAACCCTTCTCTAGACTTAGAAGCCAAGATGCTATCTTGGTATTACACTTTCGGACTTGTCTCTCCCTTTCTTCGTGGTCTACAACAGGGCTTGACGAACTACAGCCCACAGACCAGTTTGGCCTATAAGCTAAGAATGGTCTTTACATTTTTATGTGGTTGAAAAAAGTCCAAAGAATAATATTTCATGACACATGAAAATTGTATCAAATTCAAATTTCAATATCCATAGTTTTATTGGAACATAGCCACACTATTCACTTACGTATTATCTATGGCTGCTTTCATACTACAGTGACAAAACCGAGTAGGTATGACAGACTGTATAGCTCATAAAGCCTAAAATACTTAATATCTGGCTGTTTACGGAAAACATTTCTCAGCCCTAATCTATACTCTTTGACTAGATCCAGAGTTCTCTTTTACTTCTCCCTGACTAAGCAGTCTTTTGAAATCACCCCATGGCCTGCTTAGACACATGTGGTAATAAGTCTTCCCTCCTCATTAGCTTCCCAGTTCTGACCAAGTGATTTGCTCTGCCCTGCTGTCAGGCATGTCTAGGCAGCATGACAACAGGAACAATGAATACAAAGATGACATTTGCAAACAAGTGTCATCAATGACAGCCACCCAATTCCTTTATCACATTTTTCAAAACTCAGTACAGAAAAATGAGATAACTTGCCCAAGCTTGCAAGGCTAGTAAAAAGCAGACATAGGATTCAAACCCAACAGTCAGGTTTCAGAGCCCCGGCTCTTAACTACTATACTATATGGTCTAAGTTGACATTGGGGTTATGTCTGCTTTTTAATTGACCCAGACAGGGAGGAATTATAACCCACATTTTTACCGATTAGAAAAATAAGGCCAAAAAAGATGAAGGTCCCAGATAAATTCACAGATAATATTCCAGTGGGGTGGTGATGGAGTGCTGAAATTTACAGAATGAGTCATCAGATATGTGAAACTGTAAATTCATTTCTCTGTATCTGAACCAAACATGATAACAAGTCCCCACCTTTCCATTCCTGGGAGAATAAATATGTCATTTCAAGATTGCTCCAGATATAAAATGTAGTAACCAAAGCTATTCAACTTTGTCATCAAGGACATACAAATTAAAACTACAAAGTGATACCACCACACACCCTACAGCATAATTAAAATGAAAAAAGTTAATACCAAATGTAGATGTGCAGCAACTAGAATTCTCATTCGTTACTGGTAGAAGTGTAAATTGGTATAACTACTTGGGAAAATTGCTGGGCAGTATGAGTGATGTGCTGAAGCTGGCTTGTACTGGCTCGCAGAAGCAACTGTTAAATTTTCAGCAGTTTTGTGAACCAATTGATTTCACATTGTAGCTTGAAATTGGACAGAATGGAAGTATTTACACATGGAAACTGGCAAACATTACAAATCAGTACCCACTCCAGCGCACCACTGGGCAGACTATACCAAAGCCCTGCCTACACATATCTTATGACCCAGCGAATTCACTTCTGGGTATATACCCTATAGAAATGTTCACCAAAAGCCATGTATACAAATGTTCATAGCAGCACTAATTGTCATAGCTTTGAACTGGAAACCCAAATAATAAATTGTGTCATGCTCATTCAGTGGAATACTATGCAGTGATAAGAATGACATGTGACAACCCAGATGAATCTCACAAAATGTTGGAAAAGGAGACAAAACAAGGGTACTGTGTGATTCCACTTACACAAAGGTCAAAAAAGACAAAATTAATCTCTGGGGTCAGAAATTAGGGAAGTAGTTAATCAGCAGAAAGGGGAGCAGGTAATGATCAGATGAGATACAAGGGGGACTGTGAGTCACTGCATTGTCCTTTATTTCAATCTAAGTGCTGATTACCTAATTGTTTTTACTTTGTGAAAATTTACCAGTAAAAAGTTCAATTTAAAAAAAATCAGTCATTTCTATAATTGAACATCCATATGCAAAAAAAGAATTCAACTTAAACCTTACACCTTATGTGGAAACTGAAAATGGATAATAGATCTGAATAAAAAATATAAAGAAAAAGATAAATTAGATCTTATAAAAATTAGCAACTACTCTGCAAAACACACTAAGAAAATGAAAGGACAAGCTATAGACTGGGAGGAAATATTTGCAAATCATGTATCTGACAAAGGAATTGTATCCAAGAAGATATTTCCTGGTTTTGAAAATTTACTATAGTTATATAAAAAGTTACTGCTAGGGAAGCTGAGTGATGTGTACACAGGACCTACTATTCTTACAATTTCTTTTGAGTCCATAATTATTTCAAAACAAAAACACTGATTTTTTAAAAAGGATACTGGGAGTTTTATCAACCAGACTGCTGATTTTTTCATATCTCTGGTATTCTAAGTATATTCTAATACAATAATAGTTGGGGTATAACTGATGAAACTTTTCTAGAAAGCAATTTGGCTAAACCAATCAAAAGCTATTAGAATGTACAAACCCCTTTGACCAAGAAATTCCATTTCTAGGAGTTTCTCCTAAAGAAGTAATCGGATACATGCAAAAATCTGCAAACAGTGATGCAGTTTTGCACAGCTGTTTACAATAGTGAAAAGTTGAATAAAACTTCAAAAACTGGACATAAGTGAGGGACTAGTTAACTTACTATGACACACCCTGAAGAAGAATGCAATGCAGCCATCAGAAATTAAGCCATAGAAGAATATTTTTATTGACATGGGAAAATGTTAACAATATACTTCTATATGAAATATGTAGGATACAAAACAGTATATACAGTTTAATACTATTTTTGTGGAAAGAAAAATAGCCATATATACAAAATCATGCATAAGAAAAAAATAATAAAAGGATGTACATACCAAATATTAACAATGTTTATCTCTGGACAGTGGAATTAGAGGTGATTATGTAATTTTCCCAGTAAATTTCCCTGCCCTCCAAACATCTTCTTCATGCCATTCTGTCTTGGTCGTAATTAGTTTGATACAGTTCTCTTCAAATAGGCTCTGTTTCGTGATATATACCTCCAAAGCATACTTTTGATGCAGCTACTGCTATTCCCATTTAAAAAGTAGATGCTACCTGCTCTTATATACTGGCATGTGGAGAATATTTTTAACTAATGTACTATAAAATATGCCACAGCACAGATCTGGTTATAGAAAATTATTATTTAGAGAACTGTAAAATCCTCTAATTGAGAGAAATTTTAAACAGAGGGAAAAATACTATCATTGGAGTTTCCATTAACAGTAAAGTGTGAAATAACTCAGAGTTCAGAATTGAAGAATTCTGGATCTTTCCCTCTTACCAATTAACTGACTTTGGGTAAAAAATATTACTTTTTTTTTTAGTCAGTAAAATATGGTTAATAATCTGTAGAAAGAAGCAAAAATAAGTTTCTTACTGTTTCCTGCCTCCTTTCATAGGTTTGACATGCCAAAACTATGAGATTACCTTAATGTTGATCAATGGTCTTTAACTTTTTTAATTATTTTAACAGTTAATACATAGGACATACTTTTCATGGAACTGAGATTAGTGTTCCAAATATGCAGAGTTCATCCTCTGATGACTCTGGATAACTCACAATATTAAATACAGTTATAATAAATATAATTTATAATTTATGTGCCAGAATCCATCCTAGTGTTAAGCTATTTACTAGATTCTCATTAAAAATAACAAGGATGTTTGATCTTTTAAAGATAAAGTATCAGCAAAAGGGAAAAATATTTGTGTGTTTAATTCTCTGATGCTTTCCATGCTCTAGTGCCATCCCAAAGTTGCCTTCTAGTTTCCGTTCCCTCCCCTTGGGAAGGGAAGTTCAGGCAAATCTGTGATCAACTATTAACAACTATTCGCAATCATATCTGAAAGGGAACAGTCAATGATTTATCATTGTATCTCAAAGGTAAATTTGTTGTCTAAATGCCTAGGGGTAACTTGCAGATGAAAGTAACATAAAGCACTGATAAAAAAAGAAGATTTGATAAGAATGAGGAAAAAAGAGATTTTTTTTTCCAATCAAAAAGTTTGTTCCTTCTTTCCACAAAATCATGAAATTGTGAAAGCTGGCTGGAGCACAGATGGGAAGTGTGCATCAAATTCATGTAACCATACGACATACTCCTGCCCTATACCAGTGTTATTCTGCCACCTCTAAGCCATTCTATAAATGTCCCATTAACCACAGCATAGCTTCTAGCATAGTGCTAATTCCTCAGTGAAGATCACAAGAAAGGTACTTCCAGGTTGTTAAAAGAAACCAGAATATTACACAAACACGTTTCTGGGGTCAAAGGAGACTACTTAAACTCCATATTTATTGCTTTACACTACAAGAATTAAACAAAAAAGGCAGAGACTAGAAAATCACTTTTTGAAACTTCACAATCACCAATTTGCGACAGAAATTGAAGCATAACACTTATACTAACAAATATGTTAGATGACTTATCATCTTAGCACATAACTGCAGATGGATACTCCTGGATTTTCAATTAATCCATTACTGAATGATGAACACTATAAAATGAAAGGTGACATACTTATGAACTAAAATCGCAAGAAGAAACTTTCCAAGATCAATCTTAAATGAGCTCCTATTCTGATAAGCCATAAAGAGCAGTAAAAGGCAATATTCGTTTAACAGTACAAGAATCTCGATGACAAGAAACCAGGTTTTTATATTTCTCTAGAGACATTTCTTCCCCACCTAACAAAGGCACTTGACATGTACTGAAATGGACAGTCAATTCAGATACTGCCCTGGGCAACTGTTACCTTCCTAAAATTAGATGAAGTGGTGATTAAATTCAAATTAGTTCTCCCAAATAAGCCTGAAACACACATGAATATATCATAAGTTCTCTATTTTTGGCAGATGATATAACCAAAGAAGAAAAGATAATGTTGGTGTCCACGCTGAACTGGCTGACTTCAGCAGTCAAGGATACTCTCTTTGTATATCCCTTGATGACTATGGAATGTGTATATAATTATAGGCAAATTAACCTTTCTTATAGTTTCAGGTATTAATGTTCACTCCTCTTCTTGTCTTTTCTTACTTTTTTGTTCTTTCCCAAAGCCTTAGATGATTCCTCCTAAAAAAGACACAATCAATACTGCTATTACATCTAATCACAGTGATATATATATATATATATATATATATATTACAGTGAGGGCATAATTACTTTCATATGTATCTTTGTGTTTTACATGGCATTTTCACTTCTACTCTATTACAATATTTTCAAAACAATCATGAATAACCAAGGAAGAATTATTTATCTAGATTTATGTTTGAATAATTTTAATATTATTTAATCTATTATCTACTTTCTCAAGTAAGGCAGTAGGGTTTAAATAAAATAGATATGAACATGCTTAAAATATTAAACAAACTCAAAGCATAAGGGAAGAAAGCATCTAAAGGCATGCTAGGGGAAGGGGACATACTTTGGCATTAACAGAGAATTTTAGAATTTTATAGATATTTAAAGAACATGTAGTCCAGTGTGACATTAGCTACAACCTCTCTGGGCCTCAATTTTAGAGGGTAGAACCTAGTTGGTCTTGAAAGGTTTTCTAATTATAAAATTCCATGAACCTATGAAACCACAGTTTAAAGGGATGGAGTGATCTGCCCAAGGTCACACGACTGGCCAGAGACACTGTTTTGATCACAGCCTAAGTCTCCAGCTTCTTAGACCAAAGGTTTTACTAATGCACCACCTGCATTTTGATTCGTTCTTAATTTTCTGTCTTTTTTTTTTTTTAATTTTTACAGACAGTGATGAGAAATACGTATATCTCTAGATACTATATCTCTAGATATCTAGTATCTACTATATCTAGTATCTCTAGATATAGTATCAATAGCCACTTACAGGTGAATTTGTGTAGTTCTTCTCCACTAGTATGTTTCTGGCACAGTTGTTGATATGTTTAAAGCGATCTGGTCCCAGCAGAATCCCTCCATACCAGCGTGACACCACCACCATGACATTCCTCACATTCAAAATCTGTTATTTTCAGAAGCATAATTAGATACACACATAGACATGGACAAATGTGAGTTTTAAAGGAGAATGAAATAACCCATGTATAAAACTGCACATAAAATTTCCCAGTGACTTTAATGGCAGAGCCATAAGAGTATGCACTGAGTGAGACTACTCACAACTCAAGGGGTGAAATATTAGAACAGAGGGAATTTGGAAAACTAACACTGTGTTCCACGATGTCCTCAAATTGCAAACACTGGGGCAACTAGGCAGAGTGAAAGTGAGACCATGCAAGTTGGGTGCCAGTTCTTGGTGACTTCAACCAGAGCAGCTCAGTTTAGGCCACCTTTCACCACTAGGCCAAACAGCAACAAAAAATCTGACTCTAAACAAACTACTGGAGAAAACAGGGGCTGTATGGGTAATCAATTGCTGGTGCCTACCAGTAACATCTTCATCAGTTTCACATTTGTCAAATGCTGCCCTTAATGTGAAGCCCACCAGTCTATAGGCCTGACCCACACAGAGAGTTACTATTCAAGGGAAAGGCCTAGTTAGAAAACAAACCTCCACATACAATTAACAGAAGAAACCGAGTAACTACCTTAGGAAAAAAACAATCCATTCTTAAAATTAATGGACAATCAATGATCACCAGACAGATGAAGAAAATCCAGCAGCATGAAAGAGAAAGCACAAGATAAACAAACTAAAATGGACCAGGAAAAATTTAAGGGTGAGAACATCTGAAAAAAGAAACTCTAATTAATATACTCAGAGAAATATTAGAAAGCATTGAATCCATAAACCAGAACACTATAAAAAAAGAAAATTAAAGAACAAGAAAGAACTCTTAAAAATTAAATACATAGTTGCTAAAAAAAATTAAAAATTCAACAGAAATTTTGGGAGACAGTCAATAAAATGTCTCAGAACATAAAGACAATGAGATGAACAACTTAATAAAAAAAGAAACGTTCCAGATCTATCCAGAAATTCCCACATCCAACTAACAGGAGTACCACAAAGATATAGAATAGAAAAAAGAAAGGCGAGGAAATTGTCAAAAAAACAAAGAGAACAAGTTTTCCCAAAGTTGAAGACAATCTTCTATTGTCTATGTCTTGAAAGCAAAGAATTTATTAACTATTTGCTTTCTGCCCCATATCCAGCAGCTAAAATTTTTAATCAATATTTTAAAATTAACTACTAATTATATAATTTAACTGATTTACTTATTCTTAAATGGACCTGTTTTGTTGAGAAATTTTATGGCTCACATAGAACAGGATTAATAGAGTTTAACTTAAGCCTACCTCCATGAGATGAAGAAGACGTCCACCAGCTGCTGTTTCCCCATCATCCTCACAGTCCTGCAAGAAGGTCTGTTTGTCCTCACAATATATTCTGGAAATACATATAACAGCATTATACTTTGAAGCCTAAAATATTATAATAAATATTATTCCTTAAAACTTGTTGCAATCAATTGGATTACTTCTAAAATCGCTGTATTTGTTTCTAAAAAATCTTTCTTGAATTATATGTTAGATATGCTTGCACTGATGATTTACTATCTAGTATGTTTTGCCTTTTTAATATTTGAGAAAGCTAAGGATCAAAAATATTGCTATTATGGGAAGGTGAATTTACACATCTGACCACTTCCCTTATTTTATTTAACGCTGAAGCTACAGAGAGGTCACTGAAAAACATTTATTGAAAATACACTGTACAAAAGCATTATGATAGGCACAAATGACATGATAAAAAGAAATAAGCAGCGTACTCCTGTCTTCCAAGTGCCTTCAGATCTAGTGAAATAAAAAGCATATAAAAAAAGATGAAGGCAATAAAACCAACATCATCTTACTCCAGCCATCAAGCATTTCTATTTTCCCCTTCTGAATAAGAATTTATCATTATTATTATTATTTTAGATACAGGGTCTCTCTCTGTTGCTTAGACTAGAGTGTAGTGGCATCATCATAGCTCACTGCAACCTCAAACTTCTGGGCTCAAGCAATCCTCCTGCCTGAGCCTCCCGAGTCACTGGGACTACAAGCATGTGCCACCACGCCCAGCTAATATTTATTTTTCTCTTTAAAATTTTCCCCTTGATGGTTATTATTAGAGACAAATCATGGTATTTTTATCTGTTTAAATTGTCTAGAAAGTTAGTATTTGGAATAATCATGTAGGGCCACAATGTAGTAGAATAAGCTTAGCAAATAAGTACTAGATAAGGTATGCCATCTAGTGGATTTCTTAGGCCCCTACAATGGTATCATACGGAACTGGGCAAATGTGATAGATATCCTCCCCATCTATGGCCATAAAAAACTGGAAACTTTTTCTTATTATTTAGAAGACAAAGTCTTGCTTTGTCGCCCAGGCTGGAGTGCACTGACGCAGTCATAGCTCACTGCAGCCTCCTCCAAACTCCTGGGTTCAGGTGATCCTCTTGCCCTCAGGCTCCCGAGTAGCTGGGACTACAGGTACATGCCACCAGGCCTCGCTCGTTTTTCTTAAAAACAGGGTCTATGTTGCCCAAGCTGGTATCAAACTCCCAGCCTCAAGTAATCCTACCTTAGGGCCTCCCTAATGCTGGGATTACAGGCGTGAGGCACCATACCCAGCTTGGAAACTTTTTATGTAAATATTAAAAGCTATAAAATCTTATCTATGCGCCTAAATCAGTTATATTATCTTGCAGCAGTCATATTCATTCATTCACTCATCCTTCCTTCCTTCCCTGTATTCATCCACTCACTCAATAAATATTTACTGACCACCTACTACAAGAAGGCTCTATTATTACTCAGAGTTGACCTCGTTCGAGAAGTTAGTATTATTAAGCAAAATTTTATGTGACAAATTTAAGGCAAAAATCAGTCAGGAGTTGGTTTAGATTAGGTTTATAATCTAACTCCCTAATTTTATGGAACAAATGAAGAAAATCTGACTACATAAATCAGTAGTTACATTTTTAAAAAATGAACCCATGGGACATTTTCACCAACCCTTTCCTCACATGCCAGGAAGATAATGACGCAGCATCCAATAGCTGTGTGTACCAGTAGCCTGAAGCGCACCCTGTAACTCCAAAGCAGGAACACAGCCCCAGTACCAGCAAGTAACCTTAAAAGGACCCTAAGCATTCAAAACACACATCACGAAGTCCACGTACCAAACAAAGTTCATTTATTTTATTCCAATGGGGTCCCTAAAGCCTCCACTTTGTGTCTTTTTACTTTTATCTGAAACACAATTCTGACAAGCTAAACTTTCATTCCCAGCATCAATTAAATAAGTGAGGGAGAATGGCGGGGGCGGGGGGGCCTGCTACTTGTAGTCACGCTGACAACATCTGTGAGAAGCAACAGCTGATCACTTATTAAATATGGAAAGACAAAGAAAAACTACAAAAACACTCACAAGAACTTTATTAAAAGCCCAAAAATCTGGGGCCTGAAATAGAAAAACCATCACATCGTTTAACTTTTTTTTAATAATTTTGGGTCAACATTGTGTACAAATTGTTGATGCTGTAGCCACACAGCCATGGAGGAGCGAAATAAAGAGACAAATAAAATTGGATTATCAAATTCAGCTCTATTATTTGACAGCTATGGGATCTTGAAAAAGTTAACCTTTTTACAGTAGTGTAACTGCTGAAATAATCAGAAACGATTCACATAAAGTGTTGGCACAGAGTAGGCACTCAATAAACATGCGTAATGAATCAATGTTAACTATTACCATTTTCATAGTACTTTCTAATCACTGAGAGCATAGTCTAATTCCTTATTTTCACACTGAAGGCCCTAAAAAAACATTACAATTCTGTCTGGTGATACTCTATTAAGAAGGGAATTACATAACAAATAGTTGTAAGTTTTGGAACTTACAGAGATGTGAACTTAGTAGTATTAAAAACTCGCCTATTCAAAGTGATGAATTTTTTTGAGTATGAATTTCAGATCGCCCAGATTTTACAGTTTCAATCACATTTTAAATTTGTGCCAAATCCCTATGTTGCTATTCTGATTTATTTTAGGCCTTAACTATGTTCTTTTGGGTCTTAATCATTTAAAAAATATGTCCTTCATCTCTTCACTTACAAATTACCAAAAATCTGTATAAAAACCTTAGCACAAAACTAAAAGGCACATAATAAAAGAAGTACTCTTAATTCACTGTTGATGGGAGCATAGTTTGGTTTTAAAAACCTTTGGAAGAAATCTGGCAATACATATCAAGAGTTTCAAAAATGTTCACACATTATGATAATTTTACTTCTAAGAATTTATTCTTTCTTCCTTTTAATTATATCTCCATTTCATTTCAAAAAAGAATCTGAAGCAACTAGAACCTATCCTGAGGAAATAACCTAAAAATACAAGATGTTCACTGGACTATTCTTCACAATAGTGAAAAATACAAAAAACCATAACAAAAAGGAAATGGTTAAATAAATAGTAGTACAGAGCCTCAAACAAATACTAAACATCATTAAAACAGTATTTACCAAGCAGTTATAACAACATGATAAAGTGCTTTTGTTTAAGAAAAAAAATCAGATATAAGCCTAAAGCTTATATAATAAGGCTTATATAAGCCTAAGATTTATATAATAAAATATTAATAAACTGTACAGAAAAAACAAAAATTATAACAAAATATTGTCAGTTATATTTAATGGCAGAAAATGCTTGATTTTCCCTCCAATTCTTTTTTTGTTTTCTTCAGTTTCCAAGTATTCTATATGTCTATTTCTATCATAAGAGAAAAAACACTTTTTATTTTTTAAAATCATGCATCATTTCCCCCCATTTTTTAAAAGTTGCAAATTCCAAAAATTATGATGATTACTCACCTGTAGGCATAGATGTTGTGGGTGGCACTAGCTATCTTCTTATTCTCATACAATTTGGAAAGAACCATTTTCACCTTTAAAACAGCAGTAATATAAATAAAATATGCTTTTTATTTGCTCTGTAAATAAATGCTAGAAAAATATCTTAAAGCATATTATATTGAAATAAATAATCATTTAAAGAGTTAGACACTGAAAAAGCCATTTCCAAAGTTTTCTTCTTATTTTAAGGGCAAAAAACTGGTACTCTCGACTGGTATAAAAATGACAGACCTGGTATTTTTGAGCACTATCAATAAATATTTGGGCACTAACTATGTCTAACACACTGTATATGAAAACTTGATCTCCATACAGAGAATTTTAAATGTAAATGTAAGAATTTCTAAAAATTGGCTCTAAAATTTACCAAACATATATATCCAGTATGGTAGGTGTACAATAACAGTATGTTCCATACGTTATAAATCCAGAACTTTCTCTAGGAATCAAGTAAAGTTCATAGAGGAGGTCACACGAGCCAGGTCGTGAAAAGTAAGTGGTAGTTCTGCATCAAAAGGAAAGACGGGGCAGAAAGAAGACATACCACTCAGAGGAAGCAGAATATAGATATGCAGGAACTAGAGTGATCAGATTTAGCAAATAAAAATAAAGGATACCCAGTTAAATTTGAATTTCAGATAAACAAGTAATTTTCTAGTATAAGTATGTCCCATACAGTAATGTTTATCTGAAATTCAAATTTAACCAGGTATCCTGTATTCTATCTGACAATCCTAGCAGGTACATAAAAGAGGAAGTTTCAGGAAATTTTAGGTAGCTGTAACTTAGAGTATGAACAAAATGACAGAAGGTGTGTCACAAATGATAAGCTAGGGTCATATCACAAAGGGCCTTGTATAAGAAGTTTAGATTTTTCCCTTGCAAGCAATAGACTATGTGTGTGGGGGTGGATGGAGAGGAAAGGAGAGTGGTCAGACTTTTCAGGAAGGTTGTAACTGACAACAAGTATGGTGGTAGGAAAGACTGAGCTAGACCTGGGGAAATCAATCTGGATCACAAATTGTGCAGTCTTGTGTTTATTGTTTTTTAACCTTTTATGTCCTCAGATTCCTTTTTTTTTTTTCTCCCAGAGGCAAGTTCTCCCTACAGAAGCGATCTGGCCCCCTGCAGAGACTCTACAAAGTCTATTCCATGGACAGAGCAGAGGCAGTGTCTCCCTGCAGGAAAGAACCAGCCAGATTCTTGATCAATAGAATAAAGTAGACAATGACCTCCAAAATGTGTTTCAGCTCTCGCAAATTACGATCCTTTAAGTCTAACAATGGTCAGAAACAGAAAGAAGATCCAGGATGATGATTCAGAACAGAATGTCTTAGGAGGACCCTAGGAGAAGATTATGAGCAAGGGTGAACCACAAAATAGGATTCCTAAGAGAAAAGACAAGAAGGCTACACCAGAAGCTATTATCCTGACCACAAGGCAATGCGGAAAAGAGCTTCCTCTACCAGAGACTAAAAGAGAGTGAAAAAGCTTGGAACAAAGAACTGTATCCAGAAAGGTCAGGGCTTTAAAAGAGCTTAAAGAGGAGAGTAACTGCAAAGACTAAAAGAAAGAAAGTAATGCCTAAAACTTTTGAGAAATAATGAGACTTTTAAAAAAAATGTAACTTTACAGATAGTATTGAAATTGCCTTGTACATCAATAAAATTTAAGCTGGGCTAAAATACAGAAACAAGGAAGAAGAAAAGGTTTATGCTGAAAAGAAAGTAAGAAAGGCAAAGATCTAGCAATACAGTTTTTGACTGAAAAGTCTCCCATTTATATCCCTAGGGAGGAATAAGGTCACATCAGATCAGGAAGCAGAAGGGAAAAGAAATCAAGTAGGGAAGACTGGGCTTACCCTGTCTGTCCACTGTCCCCTTTGTTGAGCAACAGTGGAATGGACTTAGTTTCACAGAATTCCCACTTCATAGGACAAATAATTCTTTTTAACAAGCTATTAAGCATCATAGTTTTCTACAATAAGGCAATGGATATTTCTTATTTAAAGATTCATTAGGAGGTTAAGCCCCAATTACAGTTTAGATACAATTTTGAAAGCAGTGACAAACAGAAACAAAACGAAATCTTCTCTGATTCACAGTAATAATTTAGGAGTAGGAAGATAAGCAAATGTTTTTTATCCTATGTGAAAATTAAACATGAAAGTAAAAATAAGCACAGTACTGCAAAATCATTTACTTGAATTATTTTGGTAAAACAACATCAAAGTGAGCTAGACATAGGAACTTTACCTGTTTGGGACAAACGACTGGAGCCAAATGTGCCTGAAAAGTACTTCTTCGGTCTGTAATAGGAATGCCGTGATCAATTGGAGGTAATTCTTCTATTTCTATAAATTTAAAGAATTTAAATGAATTTTTTTTAAAACTTACATTTAAATACTGAAAAACTGGCAATGGGGGAGAATTAGGAAAGAAATGTAAATTATACGGCAAATCAACTAAAACAGCCATTAATAACCGTCTACCAAAATTAAATCTAAATTATAATTTTAAACAAAAAGTTTCTAAGTATATTTTATTAATACATAAGAAAAAATACTTGACTTATAAATGATTTTCACCTGCCAAGGTTACCCAGTGGAAGTGATGGGTTGGGATTCAAATCCTGGACTTTTGTAGTAGTGTAAGTGGGTACGATATCTAACATAATATCTAATTTTTCAGAGTGTAAAGTGGTCCTGAAACCAAAGACTAATAGCTGCTAATATACAACAACTTACTCATCCATTCCATTATTGACAGACCTCTGGGTTGGGTCTTTAAATGACTTTATATTGTGTAGCTATAATATTTTCTGCTAATAAAACTGTTCCTATTTCAATATGATGGAATTAAACACATCAATAATAATTCAAATTGGTAATCCATAAATAGTATCATGATTTCCAATTATTCTGACTCTTAAAGAAATTTGAGAATCACTGATTAACACCCTAAACAATGCTGAGAAACTTAACTAATCTGGCTGCTACTACCTACCTCACTTAGGATGAAAAGTTACTGCAGACAAGAAACCAGGTTCATGTAGAATGAACACTGCCCTTTAACACTGCCCATTTCTTGATTTTGACCACTATACTAATACAGTGATTTAAGTCAAATACAGTATTAAGGTCAATATGAACAGATGACTTATAGATACTATTTATGACTGTGATTTTTACCCTTTTTCTTGTAATGGTGGATCCCATTTCCCAAAAGAAGTCATATGTCAAATCTACAAATAAGTAAATGATTAAAATGGGAGCTACTTAGGTTGAAGTATGAGGAGGAGCCCTGGATCCTCCCCACTCTTACATTTCTTCTTTATCCTCTTCCACTAATCCTGGGACAGCATTGAGAAACATTAAACTGTCAAAATACGGTTTAAAAACTACTGTATAATGGCATAGGAAACTCCTCGCCTTCAAATAGAATAAATTGTTCCCTCTGGTCTATCAAGTTTTCATAAGAGACTCGGAATAATAACATTCAAAATTTTAAAACACTAAAATTGAACACACTTTGATATAGAAACATAGAACTGGTCTTATCATATCAACCTGTTTTTAAGTTGAATACTACTTGATTATGGAACAAATTTGTTTAAACAAAAACTAAATTATTGGTCAGCATGGTGGTTCATGCCTGTTATCCCACCACTTTTGGAGGCTGAGGCAGGAGGATCACTTGAGCCTATGAGTTCAGGGCCAGCTTGGGCAACACAGAGAGACCCCATTTCCTTAAGGGGAGAAAACAAACAAACAAACCTAAACTCTTAGAAGGCATTTTATTAGCTTTAATTTCAGTGGCTGCACTTTCAGTTAATATATTTGTGAGCACAGATTAAAATTTAACCCAGAGATACCACGAGACAGCTGACATAGCTTCGATATAGAAATATAAAAACAGGATATGAATTGAAAACATTAAAAGCCTTTTTTAGTTTCAATTTCTCCCATCACTAAATCAGAACTTAGTAAGTAGCAAAAAACAAAAGGCAAATTTCCATTTTTTCTCATCATTGATAGATTTGGCAAACACCAAAATGGCCAAGGGGCAGGAGAAAAAAATCTCAGTTATCTGCAAATTAATAACTCCTTCCTAAAATCTGAGAGTTTGCTAAATTTCTATATCATCCCAAAGAACAATACATAAATACTATAACACTACCTCCCCATTTTCCTCAAAGGAAACCAGTTAGGTTACATCATACCTGTCCGATTCTCACTGGTATCAAAATCCAATGCTTTAACTGGAGTTTCTGGCTGGCATGCTAAAATGACATCCTCTTCACATTCAACATCCTCCTCTTCAGTTTTCTTCTTTACATCTGGACCTATGTAGACATGAGACATTATGATTAATTTATGAAGCAAGTAAGAAATTATGCTTTTAAAAAATCATTAGGTCCTGGTCTCTAAACACCATTCTTCAACAGAAGAAAAAAGGCTCCTAGGAAAAGTGGTTTATTCCAGGGTTGGGACAAGGAAAACACAAGATGAACCTGGAGTATCATGTGGTTCCGGAAATTAGGAAATGCTCAAAAAAAGATGGGGTTTATAAAAAGAACATAGGAACCAACCTGAAAGAGCTCCTGATGGCCAAAGCTGGAACAATTTGATCAACAAAATAAATAACGACAGTATAGAATTTTAACCCATGGAATAAAATAATATACATGAGTTCATACTGATATAAACAGTTAAACAAATAAATGCAAAAATGGGGAAGAGAGACATCTATTCCTCACAAGAATTCTAATTACTAAGTGAAGAAAGAAGGAAGGAAATAGAGAATCAGCATTAGGCAAACATCGTGGTAATAAATATGGTTGACAAGATCCACTGATGGATATTATTAATAAAATTAGTGGGTGAAAATTTAAGGAGAATAGGATATTAGTATAGCCTCAAAGTACCTCCCTCAAGATACAAAGAGAAAGATAGTAACTGTGATGATTAATTATACATGTCAACTTGGCTAGGCCACAGTACCCAGATATGTGGTTAAACACTATTCTAGAAGTTTCTGTGAAGGTATTTTTGGGCTGAGATTAACATTTAAATCAGTTGACTTTCAGTAAACCAGATTGCCTCCTATAATGTGGGCCAGCCTCATCCGATCAGTTGAAGGCCTTAAACGAAAAACACTAACCTCACCAGAAGAAGAGAAAATTTTTCCAGCAGATGACCTTTGGATTCAAATTGTAACAACAACTCTTCAATGGATCTCTAGTCTGCCAGCCTATCCTGCAGATTTTGGATTTGCCAGTCTCTATAATTGTATAAGCCAATTCCTTAAAATACATCTCTCTCTTTCTCTATGTATAATCCACCTATATACACATACACACACATCCACATCCTATTGGGTCTGTTTCTCTGGAGAATCCTGACTACAGGATTTACAGTGGAGATACCTGGCAGGAATCTTCTTAACTAAGGGATCAAGGTAAACATCACCAATAATGAGGCATATTGACATCATGAACTCCTTGATATGATACACTATGAAGGACACAGTATCATTTTTGTGGTATTCTTACCAAAAATGGATACTCTGACACCAATCATGAGAAAACACTGTACAAAACCAAATTGAGGAGCATTCTACAAAACAACTGAGAAGTACTCTTCGTAAGTGTCAACATTGTAAAAGGAGGAGGGGGAAAAAGAGGGGAGGGGAAAAAGAAAATGAAAAAATCCAAACAAAAATCCTAAAAAATCAAAATAATGAATTATACAACACAAATCAATAACTAAAAGTTGAAGAGTGGCTAAACTATATTATGGATAAAGGTAGGGAAAATATCATTTTTAAAATCAATTATTAAAATTTCCTAAGAGTTTCCTAAGACTTTCTGAAGTCCTAAGTTTTAACTGGAATATATTCCATTTCGGCAATTGTTCCCATTCTAGAAAGGCAGATTGACAAAAATTAATCTTGTTTTGAGAATTTTTGAAATCACTTTTCTCACAGACGTCCTGAGATGCTATAAAATCAGAATACAGATCCTAAAAAGTTAAAGAAAATATTTGAAAAAAGACTTACACAGAATATCTTCCATGCAATTTCTCTCTTTGATATTAACAGCAACAGTATAAATACCTGGATCTATAGAAAAGTGGTAAAATGTTCTAAAAAATATATACACTACTATCAATTTTAAACGTATACTGATTTTGCTAAGGGAATCCTAAATAACTGGTTCCCTATAAATAACCTTTTAAAAAATTAGTAGGTAAACTATTAGATTCTTTTTTAATTCCTCTTTTTCCCAAATTGAGAACAATTCTACCAGTGGTAACAATAAAACTCTATCCGGATATTATTTTGCTCTCCAAAAGGCCTTTGTGGTTAAGTGAAACAAAGACCAGCAAAGTGAAGTAATTGGACACATTAGATTTCCTCGTTGTCATATACTTAATGATTCAAGAAAAGACTAATAATAATAGAGCAAAATATCAATTTTTAAATGTTCTGAAATTAGTGGTGACAGTGGCACAACTTTGGGAATATACTAAAAACCACTGACTTGTATACTTTAAAAGGGTAAACAACTAAGGCATGGGAATTATATCTCAATAAAAAATCAATTTTCAAAGTTAATTTCTATATCCTAGTAATAGTCACTATTCTTTTTTTTTTTTTTTTTTTTTTTGAGACAGAGTCTCACTCTCTTGCCTGGGCTAGAGTGCCGTGGCGTCAGCCTAGCTCACAGCAACTTCAAACTCCTGGGCTCAAGCGATCCTCCTGACTCAGCCTCCCGAGTAGCTGGGACTACAGGCAGGCACCACTGTGCCCAGCTTTTAGTTGTTTGGCTAATTTCTTTCTATTTATAGCAGAGACAGGGTCTCGCTCTTGCTCAGGCTGGTCTCGAACTCCTGAGCTCAAGCAATCCTCCCACCTCGGCCTCCCAGAAATATCCTAATAGTGGTCACTATTCTTTCCAAAATTCTTTTTCTATTAACAGTAGACTCACTTGAAGTTAATTTATATAGCCCAATAGTTCATAAGGAATGTTACAAAGTTCACATTACCTTAACAACAGTCAGAGTACAGAGATTTTAGATCCAAGTTCTTTCACCATAATATTCTACTTCTAAACAAGTATACTGGAGTCCTCTTTTATCCTCGGGGGATAGTTCCAAGAACCCCCGTGGATGCCTGCAACCATGGACAGTAAGAAACCCTATATATACTACGTTTTTTTCCTATCCATAGATATCTATAATTGAGTTTAATTTATAAGTTAGGGACACTATAATATTAACAATTAATAACAAGAACAATTATATAGTAATGATGTACTGTAATAAAAGTTTGTGAATGTGGTCTCTTTCTCTCAAAATACCTTACTGTACTGTACTCACCTTTGTGATGATGTGAGATGGTAAAACGCCTATCTGAGGCGATTAAGTGATGGAATGGGATGGCACAGGATTTCATCACATTAACAGAATGGTGCACAATTTAAAACTTATGAATTGTTTATTTCTGGAATTTTCTATTTAATATTTTTATTTTATTTACTTACTTTGAGACATAATATCGCTCTGTTGCCCTGGGTAGAGTGCAGTGGCATCATTGTAGCTCACTGCAACCTCAAACTTCTGGGCTCAAGCGATTCTCCTGCCTCAGCCTCACCAGTAGCTGGGACTACAGGTGTGTGCCACCACACCCGGCTAATATTTCTATTTTTAGTAGAGACAGGGACTCACTCTTGTTCAGGCTGGTCTCAAACGCCTGAGCTCAAGCAATCCTCCCACCTGGGACTCCTAGAGTGCTAGGATTACAGGCGTGAGCCACTGTGCTCAGCCCATTTAATATATTTAGACCACAGATGACCATTAGAAACTGAAACCATGGAAAGCAAAACCTCAGATAAGGGGTGGCTACTCTAACATGAAACCAAAGAGGCTAAACCTTATAGAAAGAAATAACCATAATTACATGAGTAAATAAACTTTCCAGAGAAACTTGTATTTTATTATGTAAAAACCATACGCCAAAATACAGATTTTCATATAAAATTTCAATTAGAATATTTACATAAAAATTTAATTACTATAAAAAAGTATTGATAGTGAGTATTCATAGTAGTTTTCAATCCTACCTGGTTCTGTCAGCTGAGATTTTTGTATTAGAACATCTCTTATTTTCTCCACCCACAAGTAAAGAATACTTTCACCAATATTCTGTCTAAATAAAATGCAGGGAAAAAATTTGTTATTTCAAAAAATTACCTTCTCAAATTCAAGAAAACACAAATATATTTACAATCCAAAACATTATACACAATCTAACCATGGCTTTTTAAAAAGGATTTATAAAAACATGATGAGTACTTAAAATAATTTATATCAACATTAAAAATTCCAACTGGCTCAAAAATTAGCATGGCTTACTTAAAATAAGCAGAACAGTTGTAATCAAAGAAGGGAATAAAAATTTCTGAACTGGATGGACTAGGAAATGTAAATGTGACTCAGTTGCTACCAGTACATATAGTTTTAGTACTGATGTCCAATCATTGCTTGCTTTTCTAAACTTTTTTTCTAAACAATTTCAAACCACTAATTTGGTACACTTTTCATTTAGCATATTTATTTCAACAAAGAATGCAAAGCATATGGGGAACTCCTTCAGGGAGTCAATTTACATGATCTAAAAGACAATTCAACAATTTTATATTCATACCTTGTTTTTGACAAAATATCCTATTGCCTAAATTGATTCATTTTGGTTCCAAATGATGTTTAGCTGCCTCAGATAATTAAATCCATCTCAAAGGATCACTGAGAAAAAAAATGTGTCATGGGTTTTAAAGTCATGTCCACAGTTATGTTAAATGATGGCAACAGCAGTAAAATAAAAACCCAAGTGTCTACTCTTTAGAGAATGACACTAATTTAGGTAAGTTTTGGTGTGCGTTAGCTATCACCACTCTACTTCATAGCAACACTTTACCTCCTTCCTCCAAAAGTTCCCCTTGAAACCATTACCTCTTTATCACCACTCATCAGCACCCACCAAAGGAGACTTTCAAAACAAGCATACAGAAGAAAATAACAGTCTTCAAACTATTCTATACCTCAAATCCTCCCCATCACACCCACAATTCTTAGCACTAAAACAATCCTCTATGTATTCTTTTGAAACCTTTCTTTTTAGAGACAGCAAAAGTCAACTGGAAGGTTTGAAAAAATTGAGAATGTTAAATTTCTTTTAAACAATTCCCATTCCTATCCTCTCTTCTCAATAAAAGACTCACAGTAATAGAGACAGCGCAAAGTAAAATGTACTGAGTATATACTAAGCCCCAAGTACATTATATATATCAACACATTTAATCCCAAGTGTCCAGCGAAGTGCATAATTTCCCTACTGTACAAATGAGAAAACAAACCTACGGAGATCAATTAACTTGTCCAACACAGTCTTATAAGCACTAAGAAGCCCAGAGCTGGAATATGAACTCAGGACTGAAGTTCAAAGTTCAAGCTGACTGCATTTTGTTCTCCTACCAAACAGCTATAACCTTAGCCAAGTAAGCCACTTGAACTCTTTTCCTCATCTATAAAATGAAAGGTTTAAAGCACCTTGTCTCCAAAGGTCTACAATTTCCGGGTATAAGAAATAAAAAAAAAATTTTTTTTGAGACACAGCCTTCTCTGTTGCCTGGGCTAGAGCACCCTGGTGGCAGCCCAGCTCACAGCAACCTCAAACTCCCAGGCTCAAGCGATTTTCCTGCCTCAGCCTTAGGAGTAGCTGGGGCTACAGCCACGTGCCACCACCCCCAGCTAAGTTTTTCTATTTTTAGTAGTGGGCGGGGGGTATCCTTGTGTCTTGCTCTTGCTCAGGCTGGTCTCCAACTCCTGAGCTCAAGCCATCCTCCCTCTTCAGTGTCCAGAGTAGCTGGGATTGCAGGTGCTAATCCCAGTTACTTACTGTGCCTGGTAATAACTGTGATTTTACTTGCTCTATTTTGTGAATAACTATACTTGAATAACAATTCCATACAGAACAATCGAAACAAAGTCAAGTTACTTCTGACTCTAATTTTACCTATGGCTCTAATTTTTGTAGCTTTCCTTTTCCAATATTTACATTTGTTGGTGCACAGGTAAAGCTATTCACTAAAATGCATTAGGGTGTGTGGTCTTCAACGATTTAACCTGATTTTCAGTCACCTCATTTTCAAAGTGAGATGATTTTTTAAATAGGAACAGTAAAAACGACAGTGGCTACTATGTGCTAAAGTATGTTACGTGGAGTGCATCATTTAATCCTGATATCCCCATTTTACATACGAGAAAACAGACACAAGGAGGTCAATTCAAAAACTGACTCCAGAAGCCTTGCCAAAAAGGCCTTACGCTCAGCTTGACTAAACTTTAGACAAACTTCTTCCTAACTCTAGGCTCTGATCTCCCTTTTCTTAGAGTATTTTCTTTAGAAAACTTGTCATTGTAAACTCCTTGTCTGCCCTTTTGAGGTATGTATAAATCTTTCTATAGGAGCCTCTTGTCCATTTTACAACCCAGGAATGTCTTTCTCAAGGACCTGGGAGCCAGCCCTTTGAAACATAATCGTCAAGGCAGAAGACAATGCCCCTATCTCCCAGTCTCTGTGGGAGGGTAGAAAGCTAACTTCAATGGGCACAGATGGGCAAACACAGACGGCCTAATCACAAAGAGAAATATTTGCTAACCAAGCAATAACTCAATATGCCCAACACATCACATAAACTAATGGGCCCCTTAACATCTAGTACTTTTCCACTAGCTCATCCCAGGCCTTAAAAACCTTTCTGCCTTTTGTTTCAGAGGAGTTGAGTTCAGACTTAGTTCTGGCCTCTCTCTCCTATTGTAGAAGCCTCGAATAAAGTCTTCATTGCGTGTTTAACTTTGTACTGTGCAATTTTTGCTTCGACAAGCCTCACTCACCAACATTAAAATCTAAGACTCCGTGATATGTCAAAATGTGAAGAGCTATAGGAAATTATAAAAACCATTTTCTTGGATTTATAAATTAAATATTGTCGAAATGGATCATGACAAATTCAAATACTATAAAAAAATTTTAATCCCTTTCATTTTCTCTTAAACAATAATATTCTAAGCATCTGAAATTTATTTACCTTTTGTTTTATTAAAATAGTTTTCATTTATTCGAAATATCTACATGCAAAATATTTCAATAAAAATTAGGTATGATAACCAAACTAATCTTCATCTAATCAATTACCAAATTCTAATTTACATTTTTAAATATTTCTCAAACTAAGCATTCTTCTCCATGTGCATTTTGGTTGCTTTAATAAAGGTCTCCTCTATATCCCTCCTGAATTACTGACTGCTCTTCCTCTAGTGTTCATCCCTTCCTTCAAACTCTACATGGTCTTTCTACTTACTACTCCTCGACCCCAACCCTACCCAGCCTACCCTCCACACTGCCACACAGATCTGATTACTTCATTTCCCTGCCTAAAATGCCCAGAACCCACAAGATAATACTCAAGATAATACAGGGTCTTTCCTTTTATACCTACCCCAATTTATATACCTGGCCTCTTAAACTACTTGGTAAATTCTAAAGATGCCAGGTTGCTTCACACCTACGTGATTTTGCTCTCACAGTTCCCTGTGACAGAAAAGTCCTCCAGCTCTGATAAACTGGCAAACACTGCTCAAAAGTCACCTTCACAATGGAACCCTCCCCTAAACCTCGCCCACCTTCCCACAAACAGTTTGTTGCTAAAACTTCAAAAAGTGCTACTACAGCACTTGGTCAAACTTCTCAGTAATTATCTCATTATATTGTACTGATACACATTAATTTTCTTTTTTTATCTGTTGCCCAGGCTGAAGTGCAGTGGCACCACCACAGCTCACTGCAGCCTCGAATTCCTGGGCTCAAGTGATCCTCCTGCCTCAGCCTCCTGAATAGTTAGGACTACAGATTTGCACCACCATACCTAGCTAATTTTTTAATTTTCTGTAGAGTCAGGGTCTTGCTATGTAGCCCAGGCTGGTCTTGAACTCCTGGCCTCAAGTGATCCTCCCGCCTCAGCCTCCCAAAGTGCTGGGATGATGGATGTGAGCCACCACACCCAGCCTGATCTTAATTTTTAATCTCAAACTCCTAACAGAGTGCCAGCATACAGGAGACACTCAATAAATGCGGCAACTAACTATACTGTAGTTCATCTTCTTATCTAAACAAAAATCAAATTTAGTATTCAAAAGTATGATAAATACACAAACCTCCATAGTGTTATAATATTTAGAATCATAATAAAACTATAAACATTAAGAACTATAGTCATACATTTACGTCATGTTTAATTTTTTAAGACAAATATTTTTCATTTGCACCCCCTGCAGGAATTATATGGAAAATATGATCAAAAGGTGTCACACGGAAGTTTCAGAAACAAAGCCCAGCATAGCGGTGCAAACCTGTAATATCAGCTACTCAGGAAGCTGAGGCAGGAGGATCACTTGAGCCCAGGAGTTCAAGGCCAGCTTGGGCAACATAGCAAGATGCTGACTCTTAAAAAAAAAAAAAAGTTTTAAAAGTAAAATATATATTTTTACTTAGACCACATGTATGAAAATAAAACCAGTGGACAGGGGTTACTCAAGTACTTTTAATAAACGAGACAATAGGACCCATATTCTATCTTTAGAACAAACTGCTTTGTAACTTCTGATGCTTCCTAAGTCTCAAATAGCTCCATTGAACTAGTCAGGGAGAATAGGCAAGCTGTGTCCTATGGGAGGGTATCACCTAGTAAAAGGACTTTCTGGAATGGGAATAGGCAGACAGGAAAAAAAAATCTAACTGATGAATGTACTTAACACAATGGAAGCCAAGTGTGCAAAGATTTTCAAGAAGGAAGAAGTGGTCACTACCACCAAAAGTTAGATAAGAGCTGAAAAATGACCATCAGACGAACAATTCAGATGTTAATGGTGAACAAATTTGCAGTATACTTATTCTACTTTAAGCAGGGAAATAAATTGGCAAATAAGAGTAAATGAAGGATTACAGAAAGTAGTTTGCTGGGGGGCACAAAAGTTAGAGTGGCCAGTAAAGTTAGGGAAAGGTATTAGAAAACATTTAATTGAAGAAATAATATTTACACGCTAAGGATGTCACAATCACTAAGTGGGAACCCAAGGAAGACCATACTTGCTCTAAAAAGGAACAAGTAGAATGGATTCCTCAATGACTTACCATTTCCTAATTAAATATTTTAGGAGGAAAAGAAACCTGGCCTGGATCCCAGGGACACAAAGGGGGTACTCTCACTGTACCAAATGGAGTGGCCACCTAGAACATATATATAATACAATCCTTACTAGATCCTGGATTAGAGTAAAAGTGATATTCTAGAACGTTATTTATATTACTAAATTAATCAATCTAGTTAAAATTATCTAAATCACTGTCATATCTTCTCTAGACTACTGCATTAGCCTCCTAACTAATGTGCCACATCTATTCTTGCTACCTTGCAATCAGTTCACCAAACAGAAATAGGATGATCTTTTCAAAATGTAAATCTTCTCATGGCACCCCACTACCTAAAACTCTTGTCTGCTTCCAACTATTCTTAGGATAAAGAAAATCCTTAATGCAACCTACACAACTGCGCAGAAACTCCCCAGACTACCTCTCCAGGTCAGTTTCCTACATGCTCCCTTCTTTCCCTCCTCTGTCTCTTACCACTTCATATTACCATTATAATGTTTCCTGCAATGTGCCAACCTCCCTCACACTGAGCCTTTCTGCATGCTGTGGCCTCTCACTGGAGTTGTATTTCCCCTAATTAACTCAGCTGTTAAGTCAAACAAGCATCCCTGACCTCCTAGATTAGGTTAGGTCTTGTTTTAAACTCAACTATTTCTGTTTATCTTTCTTTTGTAGAACTTATCATAGCTATAGTTTTACATTCATTTTTACAATGTTATAAGGAGTATCTCTCATCCAGTAAATTCTAAATACCATGAAAAAAGACACTATTTCTGTTTTTGCTATCTAGGATCTAGTACAGTGCCTGTCATGCAATATTTGTTAAATGAGGGAATGAAAGAATGAATGAATGAAAATACAGTATTTCGATAGACTCTTAGTTTTATGGACTAATACCAGAGAAATCACCATTCAAAGTACATATAAGTTTAGTAAGTAATCTTAAGATTCTGCTGTTACCAATTTCATTCTACAAAGCCTATGAAAATATCAAAATAAGAGCAGTATCTCTGAATTTACATTCATAAGTTGGTTAAATGTTTTTATAGCTATTAGCTCTATATATTACTGTATTTTTATAAATAGAAGCTGTCAAATGTATATATGAAGTTACATAACTAACCTTTTCAGTACTTTTCAAGTGAATCCTTTTTGTTAATAGAAAATGGCTTAACAAAAAGTTCAGAAAGGTTCTAACATACCACAGTTTCTACAAAAAGTCCACAATATAATTGCTAGCAGGATTTTTTTAAATCACCTGCCACTTACATATATATTTCCTCAAGGCTATTCGATAAATCCGCACGTTCTTGCCCTTTAAGCCAAGGAGCACTAAGATTAAATACAACACAAAAAGATTATTCAAATATTGTGTTTATGTCTCAAACAAATTACTGATTAAATCACAAATTGGTTTTATTTAGCTTTTGAAAATTATCTATTTTCACTAAAAAGTTGTCTTATATTTGTGTAAATACATATAGTTCCAAAATGCTTTTATTACCATTAACTTATTCAGTCCTCCCAAGAAACCATGACAAAACCAACACTAATATCAAATTGTAATGATTTAGAAATCAAGGTTGGGTTCATAGGGTATATCATAAACCTGCCTAAGTCCATGTAAGTGGCAGAACAGGTTCTAGAATCTAAATTTCCAGATTCACAGTGTTTGCCAGCAATAAATAAAAATGTACAGAACCATTATTAACATTAAGCCTTAATACTATGGTTTTAAAACACTTGCATAAAAAGTAATTACACTAACTAAAAATTCTAGTAATTGAGATTTTTTTATACAGTTCTGTTACCATAGGCTTATACATATTACTAAGTGAAGGGGGAAAGGTAGATAGAAGGTCACTTGCACTTACAGGTGACCTTTACTTATAAAGATCAAGCTTGAATTGCTATGAAGATAGTTCCTCAACAATGAAGGAAGGGGGCAGGGAGAAACACGAAGCATCATGGATAATTCCTGGAAGGCAGGCAGTCTTAGGCAGAGGCACATCAAGGAACTGTGGCTAAAGAGGTTAGGAGAAACTCTAAGGGCCAGGGTTTCTAGATTACTAGGTTGTCTAAAGAGGAAGGTTTCCTTCCTCATCTCTAAAGACAATTATGTAGATATTTTACCCCTATCAACCCTGTGATCCTCTTTTCTACTAAGTGGCATATTGGATGTGTTTTATATAATTTAATTTATTTAAATGCTCTGTATCAAACCCAAAAGATATTTTAAATTTCTATATACATTTTAGTACAAAAGGTGTCTTATATAAACACAATGTACAGAATAGAGAAATATCTTTGAAAGTATAATCTTTTCATAAAAATATAAATGTAGAAATATAACTTACTTCAACTGATAAATAGGTGGAGCTGTACCTGGGTATTCATTTGGTAGCATCACCTACAATGCAGTTCAAAAACAAATTTGTTTACACTTCACCAAGGTTCAAAAATAACTATATAAAGCTAGTAACTGGACAAAAAGTGTTAGAAAATAAGGGGGAGGAGGACAGAGATTAAAGAAAAAGGAAAACTGTAACAGGGGCAATATACCCTAACCCCAAGTGGACAGAGTGGTGGCCAGAGTGGCATTACAACATTTTCTGGGTATTTTTCTGAAGAAATACTGAAAAATATCCTATGAAACACTATTAAATATATGAAATAGTTAACACATAACAGAGAACCATATGCATTTCTTTTCAAATCAGTATTATTATAAAAACAAACACTGGCAAAAACTCAATTTAGCACCTTTTATGCTGAAAGCACATATTAGCAGTCATCAAAGATTAAGCATTAAGAAAGCCATCCATTTATTTTATCCTAACTATAACTGATTCTTAATTAATGAAGAAATCAGTATCTATTCTATGAATCACCTACATTACTAACCTGTTCTTCTTCATAAATGTTAGCCATCTTTCCAGGTTTAGATTCTCCATTAGATGGAGAAGCTAACGAAAAGAAGCAAAACTCCAGTCTGTCAAAGGTACATTAACACTTTCAGTAATTCAAAGAAGTGGGATAAGAAAAATGTAAACTATCAATTAAAGCATGATTTGAGAGTGATCTGAGATTTAACTACCCATATGTTTAGATGATCAACCATTGAAAAAGCCAACAACAAACATAATTTAGAAATTAACACACAAGAATAATCATTAGAATACAACACTTATTCATATAGCTAATACTGGAACTGGAAAATGGCTGTAGAGAAGGGGGAAAAATACCTGCAAGCAAAGTGTCCATTTGGGGTCATCTATATCGTCGCTAATTCTAATACAAAATATTTTGGCACAATCATCAATAACACACCATTCCTCTCCATAAATGGCTGCCATAGCTTCGATTTCCTCATTCTGAAAGAGGTGATTAAAAAAAAAGTCAACAAATGTACATATCCTAAAAACCTATTCTTAACACTTTTTAAGATATTTACATACAGCATCACTAGCCTGGATGAAGGACCCTTGGATGAGCCCATTAGCAGGCCACACATTATTAACATCATGTTCTACTCTCTAGGTGGTTGCCATACAGCATTGCTATGACTGGATCCTGCCTTGTCTACCACATTACCGTGCTTCTGACCACTTTTGAGCCAAAATATGTAGGCACTCCATACCTTGTAGTGAGACTCACAAGTGAAAACATAAACCTATCTTCTGTTTCACCCTCTCTTTTTCAGCTGGTAATCTCCACCCTCACTCCCACGCCATACCGTTAGGACACATTATCCCTATATTCCTGCAGTGTATCTCACTCACTGTATCTCATTGTTCTTTCTGGTTTTGATTTTTTTGAGGAGGGTTGGGAGGTGAGGCACAAGGCTAAGGTGTTTGGGGGTCTTATTGGCAATCAAACCCTCGAAAGATTTCAGAAATTATTTTGGCTTGGGGTTAAAAAAGAAAAATAACTGGACCTAAAGGTGAAAAATGGGAAGCAAAGTATGTATTCGCCTTCGTATCGTCTTACTTTGTCCTCACTGCCCTGTAGGAAAAGGCTTATGAGCGCCCACGTGAACGATGCACAGGGAATGCTCAAGGCCAAGAGGATTAAGATTCGGTGGGCTCTCAGGCAACTGCAAGGTCTGTATTATTTCCCATTTACAATGGCGGAAACCGGGTTTCTTAAGTGGTTTATCCAAGGTGACCTGGCGGCAACAGGGAACGGAGTGAAACCCGAGTCTCTGCCTTCGGCCCGGAGCTGCTCAGTCGCGTGCTAATGGTTGACGAGGACACGGTCCAGGCAGGCCGAGGCTGTAGCCGCAGAGGCGCTGCCGACCCGAGAACTCCAGACCGAGGGGAAGCTCCGAGAAAATGGTACCCAGTGCAACAAGCGGCGCGGCCGGGCGGCCCGGGCGGTGCAGGCGAGACCTGGGACGGCCCCGGGCGAAGGGCCCCTCGGCTGACGAGGCCTGGGACCGCAAGGCGAGGCCGAACCGAGCCCGGAGGGTTAGCGCTCCGCCGGGGCCTCACCTGCCTCTGGTCGCTCCCTGCGTCCCCCTCAGCCATGTGGCCCCGCGAACGGCCTTGCGGCCGCCGCCTGCCAAATCCGGAGCGCGGGGGCGGAGCGCTGCGGCTGCGAACTGAGCGCGGGCTGCAGCGCGGCCCGACCCGGAACCTCAACCGGGCCGCACCACGCCGCCCGCCTCTACTTCCGGATTGCGGGCCAGGGGGTGCAAGGGGCTCCCGGCCCCTGGGCTGTGGGAGGGGCTCCCCGCCTGGGCCCAGTGCTAGCTCTTTTCGTCTGGCTTGGCAGAGAGCCGGGAGACGCAGCCCGCCGGAGATGCTGCTGGAGGCTTTCTCGGCTCTGTCTCCTGGAAGTTCGCCAGGGTTGGGGGCTTCTGCTTGCCCAGTGTGGCCTCGGCACTATCGGAACCCCTAGGAGACGTTGGGGACTCGAGTTTACCGCCGCATCCCGGAAAGAGACTCAACCACAGTCCCAGACTCGTCTGTGTGTTTCAAGGCAGGGTTTTGTTTTTGTTTTTGTAAAAAAAAACATGTTTTAAGTTATTTTGTCTGATTTTGGCGGAGCTAGATTTGATTTACCAAAACCAGGAGAGCCAAAGAAGGCAGGCTGCAGTTTTGAAAGCGTGAGGAAAAACCTTACTCTCACTCACTGTTGTACTGAGATGGTTTTCTTTCGTGGCCTTGAACATTGTGTCTGACGGCAACTTTTGTCTGAGGCACTAATTATGCCTATCGACGTAAGGATCATTGTTTCATCCAAAAAACGTGAATCAGTTTGTGTCATTTCTCCCTCATCCACACCATTTAGTTTTGATGACACATTCCAACACATTGGTCACCTTATTCAAGACACCTCAGCCGAGACATTTATTCTCTTTTTCCGCAAGGCATTTTATCCCCTCTTGCCTCACTTTTCTTCACACACACACACATACACAAAAACTCAAAACCTTAATCGTGGACATTTTTCTGGCCCCCTTTAAAACTCTTAAATTATCGTAGCGAAAAATAAATACAACTCTCCTCTGAGTTAGGGGTACAATGCCTGTAAAGAATTCCACTTACATTGCTTTGAATATAAGCCTGTGGATTTATTCAACAGACATTTAGTAGGCTCTTATTGTGCTAAACATTGGAAATGCAAACTCCTATGTCATGCATTGCCTTTAAGAAGCTAAGATGAGGAGGTAACAAAAGCAAATCAAAAATAAAATGGACTGGAAGTACAGTGATTCATCCCTTAATGGCAGAGATATATTCTGAGAAATGCGTTATTAGGCAATTTTGTTGTTTTTATGGAAACATCATAGAGTGTATTTACACAAACTTAAGATGGTATAGCCTAGTACGTATCTGGGCTATATGGTAGAGTCTGTGCTGCTACTGTCTGTTACTAGACTGAATACGACAGGCAATTGTAACATAGTGGTATTTGTGTACCTAAACATTTCTAAACATAGAAAAGGTACAGTAAAAATATGGTATTGCAAGCTTACGAGACCACTGTCATAGATTTGGTTTTCATCATTGACCAAAAAGTTCTTCTTGCAGTGACCGTGATGTCTTTTTGTGTTACTAGCACAAAGAAGGGCCTGAAGCTTACTGCAGTTATCATCTATTATTAAACAGCTTTTTTTCCTTTCTTTACTCTGAACTCCTTCATCACTGACTGACCTTTTCATATGTCTTACAGCTTCTATTGCATAAAATAGTGGTTTTCACACCTGAAACACTTTTTTAAAAGAAGCCATGGAATCTTGTCCTCAGTGAAAGTTTATGTAAAAGAAATTAGGTTGTTCTGGCTGAAAACAGTGGTAATGGGACTAAAATCCCAACTACTTAGCAACGCTCCCTCCCTTTTAGTGGTCGCTCTAGAAATTTAAAACCCAAGTTTGAAAACCACCACATTAAAACCTAACTTTCTAGGGCTGGGTGTGGTGTTATACCCCTGTAATCCCAGCTGCTCAGCAAGCTGAAGCAGGAGGATTGCTTGAGGCCAGGAGTTCAAGGACAGCTTGGGTAACATAGTGAGAGCCCTGGCTCTAAAAAAATAAAAAATTTTTAAACTTAACCTTCTAAATAAAGCATAATGTATCCAATTTATTACATATAGTACTTCTTTTCTTGCACATATGGCAACTGAGGCTATTTTCTATAAATTATACCCATAGTTTTCTATTAATTCCTATTTCCTCATAGCTACCACCTTTAAGTCTCCTTTTGAGTTCAGATTCTAAATAGAAATGACTATCTGCCAAAGGGAACAAAAAATGACCTCCCTATTTCTCTGGCCTTTTTAAGCATGTGACCAGCACACAACGCTGAATAAGGCCCCAAACTTGAATAGGCAAAGAGCACTTTTAGAAAGAGAAGGGGAGAAGTAATTACTAAAATAACAATTGTAGTAGGCAACCTATATTTTGAAGAATATATTGGAAGAAGACAAGACTTTATAGACAATTCAGTTGAAAAAGACTGTTTAGTGTGAACTTCAAGCAGTTGCCTAAGCAAAGGCTGAGAATACTCTGCAATCAATAACATAGTCCTGCATACAAGACAGGTCTCTTAAGCCAGATTCTGCTGATTTCTACATCCATTTACTCAAATGGTTACTGATTGTCTCCCTTAAACTCAATATGTCCACAGCTGAACTCAATAGCTTTTTCCTAATCCTATTCCTCCTTCTGTCTTCCCCAGTTCAATAACTGGCAACCCTTGAACTGCATTGGTAATTGCCCAAGCTTAAAACTTGGGAGACATACTATACTCTTCTCATTCATTGCCTCCACAACCAGGTAGCAAGTTCTGATGATTCTGATTCCTTAATATCCCTTATAATCTTCATTCCTAGTCTTCCAGATTCCATCTGGACCCCCTTCAAGTTATCCTACTCCCTCACATCTGCTAATCATCCAAGATGTACAAATCTGATCATGTCTTAACTTCCTTGAAATCCTTTGTTTGCTCCCCCTTGCTTTCATGATAACACTTAAACACCTTAACTCACAAGGTGTTTTCCTGATCATCTCTCTAATTTCATCTCCCACTGTTTCAGCCATACCAGCATATGTATTTCACTTAAGCTTTCTTTGAAGAAAGAATCCCATGGCTTTAGAAAAATCTGAAAACTGCTATTTTACACAATATATGCAGTGTAGAGAATTGAGTAAAGCTATGCAAAGAGGCCAGAGTGAAGGAAGGGAGCAGATCTGTTTATGATAGATGGACAGCTACATGGTCAGGATGGTAACTGCAGAAGTCTTCAGGCAATCTGGAGGAGATGTACATGGCCAGATCCCTCAGAACTGCCACCTAGAAGAGGGGGCAGATAGCTGGCTGAACCAGAATTTCTATGTAGTGGACTTTGGAGCCCAATATTGTTGGGGCTTGAAACTTTTTGTTTAAGATTAAGAAACAGGCTGGGCGCGGTGCGGATCGTTTGAGCTCAGGAGTTTGACACCAGCCTGAGCAAGAGCGAGACCCCGTCTCTACTAAAAATAGAAAGAAATTAGCCAAACAACTAAAAATAGAAAAAATTAGACGGGCATGATGGCGCATGCCTGTAGTCCCAGCTACCTGGGAAGCTGAGGCAGGAGGATTGGTTGAGCCCAGGAATTTGAGGTTGCTGTGAGCTAGGCCGATGCCACGGCACTCTAGCCCAGGCAAGAGTGAGACTCTGTCTCAAAAAAAAAAAAAGATTAAGAAACAAATATAAACTGTCAAAACCAAATAATTGGAAGGGGGAAAGGATGTGATTGAGATCACAGAGGGCCAAAGCCCTCTCTTGGTACAAAAAGTGAATGCACAGGTGCAGGTGATACAGAGATGATCATAAAGGGGTTGTGCATGTAGTATGACAAGAGAGGGTTGACAGCTGTGGTTTTACAGCAAAAGGGAGTGAGTTATTTGAATGGAAAAAGCCTAACCTGGAATTGTGTACATCTGAGTGCAACAGAGTTGACTCTCCCATCAGGGGTGAGGCATTAAGCCTATGAAGAGTTCTCAATAACCTATTCAGATAGTTTGAATAGGGCTTTTCCAAGTGTTCTCTAGGCCCTTGCTACTCAAAGTGAGATCTCTAGACCAACAGCGTATTACCTGAGGGCTTGTCAGAAACACAGAAACTTAGGCCCCACCTCAGACCTACTGAATCTGCCTTTTAGTGAAATCCCCAGGTGACTTGTATATACATTAAATTTTGGGAATCTTGTGTTATGACCATGAAAAAGCACCTCGTAGATCTTAAATAACAGGGAGAATAATTGACTGAGGGCCCTGGCTACTGTGCTCTGAGATTTGTTACTATGCTGGCACTGAGACCATGTTTCCATGGGCTGCTCTCACACAAGAGCATGGCTGAGTTACTCAGGCAGGCCCAACTTTGGGAGACATGAAATTGCTCTGATGGGGGACTTAGGCTCCAGGCTTTGCTGAACGTGCCTTAGAACTGCTGCCACACAACCTTTCTTTCTTTCTTCCCATTCACTCATGATCAGATTAGCACCAGTTTGATGGCTCTCTCAGCCTCTTCAAGCTCCCTCCCAATTTTCTCACACAGGTATTTCCGCTACTACATTTTTTGCACATTTAACTTCATCTTGGTGTCTTCCCCTCCAGGACCCAGACTAGCACAAACTGCTTTAGGATACACTGTAACACAGGTGAATTCTGTCCATATAGTTTTATTAAAAAATTAATTGGGAGGCTATCAGGCTGAGATGGTTCCAGTGACTTGGGTTCCTGTGTAAGCAAACCCAAGTCCAACTCAATGTAAATTTAAGCTTAACCAATCTGAAACCATCAGCTAACTTCTAACTAGAGACTTCACTAATCAGAAACCAGCAGCTAATATCTAGGACCTTTTCATTTTACCAGATATTTTCTTTGTCTTGCTTCTGCAAACGCCCTATAAAAGTTTCCCCTCCCCCCACCTTGGTAGGGTGCTGAACTGTTTGTGGTCGGGTGCTGCCCAATCATGAACCACTGAATGCTGAAATAAACGCATTACATTTTTAATGTGCCTAAATTTATCTTTTAACAGTATTAACTTGTAGTAATATTATTTCTTCTGAAATATTTCCCTTAGGGAAATATATCCTTAAAATATTTTTAAAACAAAACAGAAACAAACCATCTTGGTACACTCTTAATAATGAGTCTTTCTCCCTATTCTTTGTGTATTTACCTTAGTTCACAGATGATGAAAGCCCATGTAGCAGACTGTAGGCCAATGAATGCCAAGTCTACTGCTTTTCTTTGTGCTGTTTATTTGTACTTGGCCAATAGTTTGACCTACTATGGCCAAAGATTAAAATACTGGATATTAATCTGTAAGTTTTATGGAGAAGCTCCGTTAAAGAAATAGTTAAGGAAACAGTCAATGTTGGCAAGCAATTAAGAAAGGGAGAAAATCCTTTAGTATTTTAATGTCACCATAATTAACACTGCAACCTGGGGAGATTAGCTGCCAATAAACATAGCTAGAAAAAATAATGGAGCCAGAAGCATTTCCTGACTTCAGGAGATTTGAAGGGAATGGAAGAGTGACATCTAATGGGTGATACTAGAGCTAACTTGGAGAAACTGTGCTGTGAGGACCCTGTTACACTGCCTCCGGTCGGCACCCCCATTTGAGAAACAGATACTCCCATCCCCCAAGGAGGTATGCAAGTACTTCAGTGACCTCTAGGGCAATGATTGATTTCCCACTAACAGTGTGTCCAAATGTTTATTCCACAGCAATTAATCCCTCAGTGCATAGAATGGTCAAGGGAGGTGTTTTGTGATCATTTATCAGCACTGTGTTAAACTTCATCTGATAATTTTATGTTAAATTTCTCTGAGCCCTTAATATTCTATGTGTAATGTAAATCTTCAAGAGAAGTCAATAGTAGGGCCGGGCGTGGTGGCTCACGCCTGTAATCCTAGCACTCTGGGAGGCCGAGGCGGGCGGATCGTTCTGAGCTCAGGAGTTCGAGACCAGCCTGAGCAAGAGCGAGACCCCCGTCTCTACCAAAAATAGAAAGAAATTAATCGGACAGGTAAAAATATATATAGAAAAAAATTAGCCGGGCATGGTGGCGCATGCCTGTAGTCCCAGCTACTCGGGAGGCTGAGGCAGAAGGATCACTTCGGCCCAGGAGTTTGAGGTTGCTGTGAGCTAGGCTGACGCCACGGCACTCGCCCCCAGGCGAGAGTGAGACTCTGTCTCAAAAAAAAAAAAAAAAGAGAAGTCAATAGTATATAGCTCTTCACAAAGGATTTGAGTAAAGAATCCTTACTTCTCCCTCCCACTCCCTAAAATCTTGGAGCAGTGAAATTAATAGAACACTCTTTGCTAAGCCCTCCCCCATTTAGCATCATTGTGCCTCATGTTCCTCTGGTGATAGTAATTCAAGGTTATTATTATATCCATTTCTGATTCATATTAAGAAGGACTTGGGTTCCCACTTTTCAAAAATATAATCTCAACTCTTTGAATTTTTCATTTTCTTTTTTTTAAATGACAAATCTTTTTACTCAGTGTTTTCCACACCCTCTTAAGTGTATGTAGTCCTTCAGAGGGTTTTATTTATTTATTTATGTATTTTTTATTATTTCAGAATTTTACGGGAGTACAAACGTTTTGGTTACATAAATGGCTTTTGTACCATTTGAGTCAAAGTTATAAATGTGCCCATCCCCCAGATAGTGTGCATTGTACCCATTAGGTGTGAATTTACCCATTCCCTCCTCCCAATTTTTTCATTTTCAAGAAGATTCTTCTTAATGCATATACTTCTAGAAGGGACAGTTACTAGTTCTATTGTTAGTTAATGTTAAAACTTTAGCAAGGATTGGGTGATAGCCAACAGGGAACAGGGTCCTGGGTGGAAGTGGGAGTGAGGCAAACCCAGAGACAAGCCTTCCTCAGCGTCCAGCGCCCCTACGCTGTCTTAGTGCAAGTGTGTCCCACACTCGACGTCCTTACCTCTTTACATGACATCTCAAATTTCTTTTTCTCTAAAAATTCTGAATTCACTGAAAATTCAGCTGACAGAAGGCAGATTAATAGGAGAAAAGGCATACAAAATCTTATTTTAACATGCATGGCACAAGGGAAATCACAAGAGAATGATTACCCATGGGGCATAGATGTTTATATACCCTTCTTCATAGGGGAAGGGAAGATAGAAGGGAGAAGGGGAGATGGGGGAAATGTGGCAATTTGAGGGACAGTAAATGATTTTGGGGGGAAAACGAATGGACTTGGAGAACATAAAATGGCCTGGAACAAAGTCTCTTGAGTCCACAGAGCAGACAGTGGATTATGACAAAAGTCTGTCCCAGTATGTTGACAGACTTCGGTCTTTCCTCTTGCAATATGAGATAAGTTAATGAAAACTCAGGGAAGAGACCAGAGGTTTTCTTCCTTGGCAGGTCCAGACTTTAGGCAGATTAGGGAACTTCAGAGAGAACACCTTCAGAGAGACAGGAGGTTGGCGGTGGGGGAAGGTGGTCAGAGAGACCGTGAGGCTGCTTCTGTAGTCCAGCATATCAAAGTGCCATATTTTGGGGCATCAGTTTCTGATCCCCAACAATGCTCATTAATCAAAGAGCACCAGAAACATACTGTAATCCAACAAAATTGGGCTTATCCATTCTTGAGGCAGCAAGTGAGACCATACACCTTGGCAAAACAGTCTCAGCAAGAAAACTTGTCTCAGTAAGAAAGTCTTATAAGGAATTTGTTAAAGTGTTTCCACTTGTGTTCAAGGAAGAGAAGGTTGGTGTGGATTGTAGGAAGAATGGAGTGGGGCTAAAGCTGTGCCTGGTACAGAAGCAGCCTTTACGTAGCTGGGAGAGAGAGCTGTTTGGTAATTTTAGTGGTTCCTCTATGCCTAGGCACAATTATAAGTGGGTTTTTTTTTTTGTTTTGTTCCATCACAATCACAGAGTGACCTTATCTGATATTTTGTGCCCTGAGACTGTTTATGTTTGATGGGAGAACACTACGGTCTAGCTGTGCGTGCCATAACAGAAGTGATTTTTTTTTCTTTCCCACTTTAAACTGCTATCCAGTATAATTTTCTTCACAGTATGAATCAGTATCCAATAATTATCCAATTTATGTATCTTTAATCTGTTTGTGGTTTGTCTTCCTCAACTACACATAAGCTTTATGAAAGCATAAGTGTTAGATACCTATCTTATTCATTGCTGTGTCCCCAACACCAAAAACATCCCTGGCATGTGGTAGATACTCAATAAATACTAATAAATTAGATGGCTGGAGAAAGCACTCATCTGGAGTTGAGAGAGGCTCATAAAGGGAATTGAGATAGTGCCAAAGCACGCCCCTGATGGCGCAGCCTTTTCGAATCATCATGGCCATGTCACTCTGTGATAGCAGATCTGATGTGGCGAGTAGGAAACCACTAACCCTGCAATGAATGGCCTTTTGAATTCTAATTAAGGAGTCTTGTGAGATTGTGAAATGTTCAAATCTAATTTACTCTGTCCAGATAGGTACACGAGGTATTCTACCCCTGGCCAATTCAGATCCAGAAAATAGAACATGAAAAAGGTCTTTCAATCACCTTCACACAACAGCCATCATAAAGTGCCATCTTAGGGTTTTTGTTTTAATTTCCAGGCCTAAGATTTTCCTATAGAGGAAAATAATGTCGATGAATATAGTTCTTTTCCTCTTATTAAAATATTTTGGTTTTCCCGAGTCAAGAACCAGAAAAAAAAGAAGAAAAAGAAGAAGAAAATTCTTTGGTTTGTCTGGAAACCAGTGTGAAGCTTTCAAGAAAAGCATTCCAAGTAAATGTGCTTTCTACTGCACTTAAAGACTATTCATAACCATTTTACACAGTATTCTTGAAAATATTCATTGAGCTGTAGTTTCAAAGCTGGCAAAAATTTGTATCCAGGAGGTAATAGTGGCAATTTATGTTTTTATTTACTATTTGTATATTTTACTACTGATATTCGTGTGTTTTTAATGTCTCCTGGTACTTTTTTTTACAAAACTACTGCAAGGCTACTAGTTAGGTTGAATTCAATAAATAAAATTTATTAAGTGCTTATTTTGTGCTATGCACAATGCACTATGTGATTCATTTCCAAGAAGTCTAAAAAAGTATAAAGGAAATACATAACCATGCCTTTTTCAATAAACCTAGTTTCAACCCTGTGTAGCACACTGAATTGGTGCTACAGAGATTCAAAATCGTTAGCCTGTGCCAAACACTGTTTATCATCATCTTGTGAGATTGGTGTGGTATACATGTAAGCTGCTATCTGTGTATAGTTTCATGTCCTTTGGAAACACTCCAGAGCCAAGTTACTTAGGTACAAATACTGACTTTGCCAATGACTAGCCGTGTGGCTTAACAGCTCTATGCCTTAGTTTCCTTTTCTTTTTTCTTTTTATTTTTTTAGAGATGGGATCTCACTCTGTTGCCCAGGCTGGAGTGCAGTGGCATAATCATAGCTCACTGCAGCATTGAACTGGCCACAAGCGATCCTCACTCCTCAGAGTCGCAAGTAGCTGGGATTACAGGCACGAGCTGCCACCGCACCTAGCTGTGCCTTAATTTCCTTGTGTATATGGGTCTGTAATAATAGTGTCTATTTCATAGCATTATTGTAACAATTAAATGATGCAATCTATGTAAAGAGTTTAACATTAATATATTTCCTGGCATATAGTAAGCATTCAATAAATACTGTATTATTATTATGTGACATTATGATATATTGCTATTTTATGTTACATTTTTATCATAAGAGTTTACAGAACTGTAAGATTAATAAACATTTTACAGTAAAACACCCAGTGTTTCATACAGAAAATAGTAAGACGTTTCACTAACTTAGTCATTATTTTTTGCTGCTTGCTATGTGGAAGTTTCATAATGGCTGCGAGAGATATGAATGATAGTAAGACACAGTTCTTATCATTCAAGAGCTCCTATTTATTATAAAACTCAGCAACTGCTGTGTGGTGGGAACAAAACTCCATACTTACCTGTTTTTCTAAATGTATATGGGAAACCAATTTTTTCTCTTTCTCATCTCCTGTGACCTATCTTGGTTATCTGAAGTTCACTGTTGCCACTGCTTTATAGCTCTGTCAGCTATGCCCTTTATACAATGTCAAGCAAGTCTCACTCTCAAATTTTGATTAATATACCCATTCTTTCTCTCCTTCCCACTACCAGTACTGTTGTTTTATGGTTACCCACCATGTACTTCTAAGCTCATCTAAGGGTATTTGGCCCTCAGCAGTAGCACATAGAGGTTAAGGGCGTGAACTTTAAAGGTAGACTGTTTGATTCATATCCCAACTCAAGTGCTATCTATGCAAACTTGTCAAGATACTTAGCTTCTCCAAGCCTCAGTTTCCTTACTTAAAAAATGAGGATATTGGCCAGGCACAGTGGCCTCTCTCTCTCTCTCTCTATATATATATATATATTTATCAAGTCTTGATCTATGCCATAATCTGGGCTATATATTGAAGATATAAAAATAAATAAGACATAGTTGTTGACATTAAGAAGCCCATAGTCTTGCATAACAAAGTGACGATAGTCAACAATAAGTTATGGTATACTTTAAAATAACTAAAAGAATGGAATTGGAATGTTCCTAACACAAAGAAATGATAAATGTTTAAGGTGATGGTTACCCCCAATTACCCTGGTTTAGGGGTGGGGAACCTGTGGCCTTAAGGCCATATGTGGCCTTCTAGTTCTGCCATCCCCAACCCCCAGTACAGGTCAGCAGCCTGTTAGGGACCAGGGCACAGATCTCTGCCACCCCCCACCCCCACCCCCACCCCACCATGGAAACTTAGGAAAGGGGTGGCAGGGAGGGGGACCTTCCCCCCACCCCCTGCACAGCAAGGAGTGAGCGGTGGGGAGCAAGGGAAGCTTCATTTGTATTTACAGCCGATCCCCACTGCTCACATCACCTAGTGACCTCCCCTCCCCCGCCCCCTGACCCTTGTCTGTGGAGAAATTGTCTTCCATGAAACCAGTCTCTGGTGCCAAAAATGTTGGGGACCACTGTTCTAGATCCTTAAGTGTGGCCTTTTACACAGAGGATTTGTTCTGTAAAATTTGGATTCGGCCAAAAAGTTGCACTTAAGAATCTAGAAGGCCACATGTGGCCTGAAGTCCACAGGTTCCTCACCCCTGCCGGGTTTGATTACTCTACATTGTATGCCTGTATCAAAACATCACATGTACCCTATAAATATATACAACTATTATGTACCCACAATAATTAAAAATAAAAAATTTTTTTTAAAAAGAAGCCCATAGTTTGATGGAAGTAAACATGTAAACAATTCCTGAGAATGTGTTACGAGCCATAGTTATATGTCAGTTGTGTCCTCTGCTTTATACTTCATGTTAAATGAGTCACAAGTATCTTATCTTCTTCCTCGGTAGTCCCCACGTCCTCACAGGTTATATATATATATTTTTTTGAGACAAAGTCTCACTCTGTTGCCCGGGCTAGAGTGCCATGGCATCAGCCTAGCTCACAGCAACCTCAAACTCCTGGGCTCAAGTGATCCTCCTGCCTAAGCCTCCCGAATAGCTGGGACTACAGGCATGCGCCACCATGCCTGGCTAATTTTTCCTATAAATTTTTAGTTTTCCAGTTAATTTCTTTCTATTTTTAGTAGAGACAGGGTGTTGCTCTTGCTCAGGCTGGTCTTGAACTCCTGACCTCGAGCGATCCTCCTGCCTTGGCCTCCCAGATTGCTAGGATTACAGGCGTGAGCCACTGCGCCTGGCCCTCACAGGTCACATTTGAATGATAGCCAACTTCTTCTTGCGGCCTCCATCATCCTTCCCTCATTCCTTATACACTATTGTTAAACTAATCTTCCTCAAGCACTACTTTCTTCGGGAATATTTTAAAGTTGTTTTTCTTTCCTACTGAATTAAATCTCAGTTCTCCTTGGCTTTCAAAGACCTTCAGATCAGCCCCCCCAATCCAGCTGTTCAGTACTATCCTCCAGGCCTCTCAGTTGTCGTTGCCACGTCCTGTCTATTGTTACTCCTCCTCTCTGTTCCATGAGTCCCTTCCCTTCTATTCCAGCTGCTCACTTTACACTACTGCAGGCACTTCTTAGCTCATTTTCCTAGCTCCAGACTTTTCTTGCCCACCCACTCTGCTTCCTGCTAACAGATGTCTTTCATTACAGTATCCTCTGTTCAAAGCCTCTTCAGCTTCTGCGTTCCCATTCTCAGGAAATGGTGTTTCTATGTGCCGGTTGCCTGTACCAGACACTGGCGTGCCATCCTTTGCTCTTCCTTGTCCCTCGCCGCTCTCATGCAATCCATCACCAAGTTTCTTCTGTGTTGTCATGGAAGTATGCCTTGAATCCGTCTACTAATACTTTTTGCCATCCCCGTAGTTCTTGCCAAAGTTTAGGCCTCTAGTATCTCCCACAACAGCCTCCTAATTGGTATTCTTGCTTCTAGCATAACCATCTTTCAACCCATTCTCCACGTAGTCACCAGATTTATCTCTGTCTGTGATAGAAATCTAATGCTGTGACCCTCCTGCCTAAAACGCTTTTGGGCTTTAACTCCAGGGCCTTGAGAATGAATCTCAAACTCCATGCAGAGTGTAAAGGGTCCTTTGTGATATGGTTTCTGCATCTCTCTCCAGTCTCATCTCCTTATCCCAGCTGTCTGCAGCTGCCTGTTCTGCACCTTATGTTGGAACCTCGCTGAACTGCTTGCACTTCCTCTAATGAGCCACACAAGCGCTTACCTGCAGTCTTCTCACATATCATTCCCTGTACTTGGGATCTTCTTTCCTCCCACCTCTCACCTACTATACTTCTTTTTGGACTCAGTTTCCTTGATGGCCGTTACTATGTCTTTCTTCATTCTTATATAGCCAGTGCCCAGTACAGTGCCTGGCACTTGCTGGCTTTCCATTCAGAGACATTAAATGCATTGTTCATGTTCTTATAGCTGATTAAGAGAGAGAGTGCACGGATCGCGGCCAAGCTCCCCGCAAAAAACCGGGTCCTTTTGGTAGAGTTGCAAGGGATAAGAAAATAATAAGAGAAATGGAAAATAATGGAAATAAAAGAATACACAGAGACAAAGGTATAGTTTTATAGATTTATAAAGATTATTGGCAAAGCGGGAGCTCAGGGGACCTAGATTTCTCCGTCAATCTCAAAAAGGCAGCGAATGAAGTCTTACAATGGTCATTTATAGGTAACAGTGATCGCTTGCCAGGGGTAACAGATTTACATAACAGCAGGTAGTTCCTCTTAGGTTAACAGTTTTTCAAAAGGCTTCTACAGATCCCTTAACTAATTCTATCTACGTGAACAAATGGTTACAAAATCTTTCAAAGATTAACTTCTAAGTTCTAAGGTAAATCTATCACTTAACAGAGGGGTTAAACAGAGATATGTTGGCTCCATATTTTCTTTATCAGGTTATCGTGAATGGAGATAGGTAGTCCAGAGTTTTAAGCAGGAACTTCCCCTTGGGCTGATTGCTTTTAGCCACAGGCAGGCCATTCGGTCTGCTGTCTGTGGCTGTCTGTTCGGAGAGGGCACTCTTTTATCAGCTCTCATCCTATAGTTTTTAACAGATTTGCTTTGCTTTACAAAGCAAATCCAAACTTTTAGGTCTGAGAAACATAGCACCTTGTGGGATACAGCCGATACTGTCTTTCAGAGATGCCCTCCTGAGGGGCAACAGCTTTTGATATGCAAACCAACACGTTCACATATTCCTTCAGGGCAAAGCTCTGCAAAACTCCTGAGACATATCCTGTCTCCAAATATATTTATATTAATTCATGGAGCAACAAGAGAGAGCTGCGATTCAATCCAGCTTCCTGATTTTAAATTTTGTGTACATTTTGCTTCCTTACACTGCCTCCCACCTTGGATAAAACATTTTAGAAATAGCTTAAAGTCCCAGTTCAATTTCTTTTTTTTTTTTTTTTTGTCACGTGGGCTAGAGTGCCCTGGTGGCAGCCCAGCTCACAGCAACCTCAAACTCCTGGGCTCAAGTGATTCTCCTGCCCCAGCCTCCCAAGTAGCTGGGATTACAGGTGCATAACATGACACCTGGCTAATTTTTCTATTTTTAGTAAAGACAGGGTCTCACTCTTGCTCAGGCTGGTCTCGAACTCCTGAGCTCGAGCAATCCTCCCACCTCAGCCTCCTAGAGTGCTAGGATTACAGGCGTGAGCCACCGCACCTGGCCTAAAGTCCCAGTTCAGGCTGGTCCAAGTGCAGTGGTATTTACAGCTAATTGATCACAACCAGTTACTGATTCCTTTGTTCCTTCTCCACTCCCACGGCTTCACTTCACTAGCCTTAAAAAAAATAAAGTCCCAGTTCATTCTTTCATTCAAAAAATATTTTTTGATTTTTCTAGTATGTACCATGTACTGTGTTACATAAAGAGGATAAACTGGTGAACTAAGCATTCCTTGCCTTCCATTTACTTCTAGTTTGATGAAAGATATGGACAAATCAAGAGGCATTTGTAACACCATGTGATTATCATAGGAGTAAGTACAAGGTAACAGGATAGTCTATAGGAAGGGCACCTAACCTAGTCACAGGGGGTCAGGCCTTTGGAGAGAAGTGGTTTTTAAGCTCAGACTGCATGAAGCGTAAACACCAGCAAGACGAACAAGCTGGGGAAGAACGTTCAAGGCATGAAAGAACATCATGGGCAAAGGTTCTAAAGCATCAGAGACTGTGGCAATATAGAGAACTGAGAGTTGTTCATAATTGCTGAGGTGTGAAATACCATGGTGACGGTGATGAGAGATGAATCTAGAAATATGTAGGGCTTTATGATGCTAAGGAATTTAGACTACATCCCAAAGGCATTTCAAAAGCAGTATTGAAGCTGGGCCCTGTAGTGCAGTCCCGTAGTCTCTCAGGAGTCTGAGGCAGGAGGATGGCTTGAGCCCAGGAGTTTGAGGCTATAGTGAGCTATGATTGTGCCTGTGCATATCCACTGCAATCCAGCCTGGACATAGTGAGACATTGTCTCTAAAAAAAAAAAAAAAAAAAAAAAAAAGGGAGAAAAATGCTGAGAGGCCAGGTGCAGTGGCTCGCACTTATAATACCAGCACTTTGGGAGGCTGAGGCAGGAGGACTGCTTGAGTCCAGGAGTTTGAGACCAGCCTAGGCAACATAATGAGACCCCCTCTCTACAAAACATAAAGAAAAATTAGCCAGGTGTGATGGTGCATACCTGTAGCCCCAGGTATTTGGGAGGCTGAGGCATAAGGATCACAAGCCCAGGAGTTCAAGGCTGCAGTGAGCTATGATCACATCACTTTCCTGTAGCCAGGGTGACAAAGCAAGACCCCCCATCTCTAAAAAAAAAAAAAAGGGATAGAGTTGAATTTTAAGTACAAGAATTAGTGGATGAGATTTAAATTGTGGAAACATCCTCCGGTCTCAAAGAATAGATTAGGGTGGGGCAGGATAGGAGAAAAGGTAGGATCAGGAGGGTAAAGGCAGAGAGTCAAGAGTGCTTACCTCCAAGAAAGAGAATATAAAAAGGAAAGCAGGTTGGGCAAGGGTTGGGGAAGAGGAGAGATTGACCTTGTGGTTGTATTGAGTTTGATTAATTGATATGTGGGTCAGAAGCTCAGGAGTGATATTGGGACCTGAGTTACAGATTTGGGAGACATGAGCATAAGCACACGAGCTCACCTAAGAAGAGTATGAGGAGAGGTAGAGTTTAAGGCAGAACTTGAAACACTTAAGGGAAGAGCCAAGAACAAGGAGCTCAAGGAATCTAAAGGAAGAGCATCCTCAGGAGGGAGGGAGTCACCAGTGTCACAAGTGCCAGAAGGTCAAATAAGGTAATGACTTATAAGGGCCATGGGATTTTGCAATAAGGAGGTCTTTGGTGTCCTCAACAGGAATAGTTTCAATGGAGTAGTGGGAGCAGAAGCCAGAGTATATCAGAGAGTAGAGAGGAAATAGAGCCAGTGTAGGCCACTCTTACAAGTATTTTAACTCTGAAAGAGGAAAGAGAACTCTTTCAGAGTTAAAGATAGTTAAAGATAGAATGGGTACTATCCAGAAAGAAAGTTTTTAAAGGATGGCAGAGATTAGAGAACGTTTATGCAGCAGGCACATTTTGAGAGCACTTGAAGATCTAGGAGAGACAGTTGATGGAGTGAGGTTGCTGGGAAGGTGCCAGGAGGGATCATGAACACTTTTGGAGGCTCTGGCCTTAGACAGGAGGGGTACCTCCTGCATTTTAACAGGAAAGGAAAAGGAAGAAAGGATGTGGGTACAGGAAAGTTTGTTGGTTTGTTGGTAAGAAGTTTGGAGGGTCTTTCATCTAATGGCTTTTGTTTTCTCGGTACCATAGGAGGTGAAGTCATCTGTTGAGAGGGTGGAGGGGAGCTGTAGGTAAAGGATTCAAGGAGAGTGAAGAAAGTTCTGTAAAGGGCAGGAAACAAAGTACTTCCCTAATCTCTCTTCTTCTCATTTTATTCTTTCTTTTTAGGCCATGTTCCGCCAGGCTCATGGCTTCAGGTCACCTCTACACAGATGATCACAAATTTATGTATCTCTAGTCCAGACCTCACCTCTGAACTCTTAAGTTGTCATCCACCTCTGGGTATCTCAAAGGCTCCTTAAACTACTTGTTCCTACAGCTTCAACTCAGGACTGACTAGGGAAGCATAGAAGATTACTGGGCCTTCCTGAGAATCCAGTCAATGTTTTGTTTTCATGCATTTGCAGTGTGGTCTATCATGTGCAAGCCCCTCTTCTAGCTTTGATGTCCACCCTCCCCCTCCTTGGTCAGTTTTGCTCATACTACTCATTTGCTTAACATGTTGTTTCCCTAACCATTTCCACATGTTCAAATCCTGTCCACCTTAATAACTTAACTTTTGTTTTAGTCCATTTTCTGCTGCTATAACAGAATACCACAGACTGGGTAATTTATAAAGAGCAGAAGTTTATTTGGCTCATGATTCTGTGGGCTGTGAAGCCCAAGAGCATGGTGTTGCATCTGGTGAGAGCTGTGCCATCCCAAGGTGGAAAAGCATCATCACATGGAGAGGAGGCGCAAGCACAAGGTAGAGCAGCGATAGAGGCTGAACTTCGTCCTTTTATCAGGAATCCATTCCCATCATAACTTACACACTCCTGACATAGCAGCATTAACCCATTCATGGGGGTGGGGCCATCATGACCTAATCACCTCTTAAAGGTCCCACCTCTTAATACTGCTACAATGGTAATTATGTTTTTAACGCATGAACTTTTGGGGGACACACTCAAACCATAATAACTTCAAAAGCCACCTTTTCTGTAAAGCATTCACAGAAATGATTTTTCCCCGCTGCTGGAAAAAAAAAAAAAACCCAAAACTGTTTCCTTTTGTTCTTCCTGTATTTGCACTTTTTGAAAAATGTTTTTTGTTATTTTCTCTTAATATACCTGCTGATTTACAAGTCTTATATTGTCTTATCTGAATTACTAGATTAAAACCTTGAAGGCCAGTGCTGTTATCAGATTTATCTTTTATTTCTTACCAAGCCCAAAACAGTGCCTTGCAAGTGCGTCCACTCCCAAATCACATCTTTTACTAAGTCGTTACGTATATACGTTTTGACTAATGAATAAATAAATTAATCAAAGATGAATGACAAATTCTCTGCTCTGGTAAGTCCTTACATGGCATTATTCCAGTCTTCTTTTTACTGGTAATCCTATGCAATATCATGAATATTTGTGGATGATTCCAAAATCTGTGTCTAGCCCTAAGCCCTGGCTCAAAATATAGTCCCATATTTTCAGTTTCTTGCTGTATCTCTCAAATTTACTATGTTGAAGGTACTCGTTTCCCATTTCCTGGTGTTTCCTATCCAAAGCTGGGGCTAAGTGTAAATATTACCACTTCTAAATGCCTTCTCTATTCTAGTCCTCCGAAATTCTTTACAATTTATTGTATTTACCATTTGGGGCCATTATTATGGCTTATCTTTTTTGTGAGTTTTTAATGTATACTTTGCCTTCCAAATTAGATTATAAGCTTCATGAGGCCAGGAATTTGTATATAAATGTATTACTTTTTTGCTGCACCCCCCTCCTTTCTTTCTTCAATCTATACCTCCCCTCTTTTTCCTGTTCTCTCTCCCCCTGCCTCGTCCATCTTTATTAATTGAGAAAAATTAGCTACCACCAGAGGGCAGTGGAGAGGTCGGACATCATACGAACGGAAAAAAGGTCACAGGTTTAACAAACTTGATGTTGTAATAGGACTTACTAAGCCTTTTCTACACGTTTTAGCTTCAGGGAAATGGTTGTGATTTGCTTAATCCTGGGTGCCAAATTTTAAGAGAGAAAAGTACTAACTGTATCAGAATGCCACGGCCAGCTGGAGCATGAGGACGGGTTGGAACATCTGGAAATGTAAGCCTGAAAAAGAAAAATCAAGGCAGCTCATGCTAGTTGTCTTCAAACTTTCAGAAGAATAGCCTGTGAAAGAGAAATTGGGCTTATTCTGTTCAGCTTTCTATTGTATAGTGAGGACATAACAAGTGAGAGTTGTGTGCAGCCAGCATCTGCCTCAGTAAGAGGAACTTCTTTCTGACATTTATAATGTCAGGAAAAAAGTGGCTTGGGCTACACTGTGAAGAAGTGATTTGCCAGTATGGAAAGCTCCCAGCCTCAGGCTGGGGGAATAGCTCTTCAGAATGTGGTTGAGGACAATCTGGCTTTAGGTTTGAAATTGAACTAGATGATTTCTGATGACTCTTCCAAATCCAGGAGTCTGTGATTTGGTCCCTACGTCCAGTTCATGCCCAAAGACTGGCCCATCACATCCCCTCCCTTGATCTTTGTGACTTCAGTAAATGAAGTAAAGTTGCATTCAATGTTAACTCATCAAGAGTAGGGCCTTTGACCTGCCTGTATCTGGGTGCTGGCAGGTGACTCAGGAATTTACGGTGGGGATTTGTGGGGATCTGGGAAAGAGATGTATTTTAGAAGCCTCGGAAGAGCAAAGAATGGCAGAGACCCAGAAGAGAGAGGTGGTATTGAAAAGAAAGGAGAGTTATTGGTTAGAGATTAAGAATGGGAGAGATTTGAAGCTCTTTGCACAAAAAAGGAACAATAAAAAAAAAAAGAAGAAAATAGGAATGGGAGAGATGAGAGCCGGAAAAGGGGTAGGAGAGATGTGTTAGTTTTTTTCTGGGCTCAAGGATTAGAAAAACACTAAAGTTATATCAGATAAAGAGCAGGGATTTATTACAACAATAGAGAGATAGAGGCAGACATCTATGATGCTGTGGAAAGTTGGTGAAGGTGTAGCTGCAGCCACCAAGGTATGGCCCTCTCAGCAGAGAGCATCACCCTAGTGTTTCCACACCCTGAGGTCTCAATCCTTCTCTCTCTGCTCTTGCTTCTGCCACTCCTCCTCATCTTTCTCTACTCTCCTTTGGGCTGTCTCATGGCATATGCTTTCTCTCTGCTCTCAATTCCCTCTGTAAGCCTTTCTGCATTTACCTTGGCTAAGGACTGTACTTTGCATGCCTCACAGTGAAACATCACCAAGAGAGAAATCTAGATAATTCAGTGCTACTCAGTACAGAGTTTTTGTGTTCGGCAGAGTGTATCTACCAAGGCTTTGGTAAGCCTAATAAAAAGGTGCCTTGTAGGCAGGCCCTGCTTCTGCTCCTCTGCTGAGCCAAGAATAATAGGCTGTAGAAAGAAGCTCTCAATGAGCACTGCAGGTTTTCTGAGGCTTCCAAGAAGGGGCAGTGTAACTGTCAGGCAGACAATTACGGATGGAAAAGCAGGGTATATTCACAGTGAATAAAGTTAAGTGCTAAAGGTTGAGCTGGAAATATTGCCCAGGGATCCCATGCCTCATGGGGAAAAGTTATGAAAGACTCTTTCAACTTTGCTTCTTCTGAAGAAAGACAAAAGGATGAGAAAACAAAAATAATTGGACTGTATTATTTTCCAGCGGTGGCACCTCAGAAAAACTATCGACTAGCTCCTCCTACCCAGAGCCCCAGAGGTGCCCTAGTCTGGCCCTTGCCAGGCCAGATTTTTAGCTGTTTCTTTGAAGTCCGTGTGGTACATTCCCTGTTTGCTTAAGTTAGCCAGTATCAGTGCTTGTTGCTTACAACCAAGAAACTCTACAGACGTAGGGGTCCTTTCTAATCTTTTGATGTGTGGAGCCAGCAAAGTCATTCATTGATAGAAGGCAGTTGTTTAGACATCTGTATGACACAGCACTAGGAAAAGAGAGACAGGTGCAGAATTCAATCTAGATCAAAAGAACTTAATTTCTGAAGACATACCAACTCATTTCAGTTATTAAATAAACTGGGTGTAATGGAGCAATGACAAAAAAAATTTAGACAGTTTTTAAGAGAGGAAAAATAGTCTGGAGTTAGTAATAACTATGACGTGCTTGATATGTAGGTATAAGGGAATGGTTAATTTCCCCCAACTCAACAATTCATCTGCATTTGCCTGATGACATCTGACCTACTTTTCAGTATTCCAGGCAGTAATTACCCAAAGCCCTCCCCAAAGCCTCAGCCCATAAAATCTTCCTTTTAGTAAGACTTAACAAGCCTTTAGCGTGTTCCTGCAGCACTTCAAAGTCACATTGGCACCAGGGGAGAGTTTTAAAAACATGCAACACACAAAGTGCATTGTGGGGTATCTCAGGCTTAAGACAGCACTGTGGGGACACAACGGATACTGTAATCGGAAGAGAATCATATTCTGGAGGGAATCACTGGGATGTGGGGAGGAGGATGGTAGTACAGAGGTTTGGGCTTCTAAGGTTTTGAAACAAAAGAATCTTCAAGGTGAATCCAGTCTGAACCAGGCAATGGGCAATTCTGATGAAGACCATTCTGGTCTAAGGTTACCTGGTTAACTTTTCAATGTAGGTCAGGCAGGCAAGGGTTAGTTACTCCCAAATCCCTTTCCCATCCATCCAGAGCTTCCATTTCTATTCCTACTTATATACATTGTAGATAGGGATTATGGTTACTTTAACATAATCCTTCTGCAAAGTTAAAATATCTACTTGCTCATAAGCTCAGAAAGGAGCATGGAGGAAAATATTTATTGGTTCCAGAGGTTCTATTTCTGACAGATGTTCCTTAAAATAGAGTATGACATGATTGGGGACAATCTAGTGATTGTCATTCTAGAACTGCACTGTCCAATATAACTGCTAGCCACATGTAGCTATTTAAATTTAAATGAATTAAAATAAAAATTCAAACCTTCAGTAACACCACCACATTTTGAATGCTCAATAGTGGCTACTGTAACTGGACAAGATAGAATTATAGGACATTTTCCATCACTGCACAAAGTTCCATTGGACAGTGGTGTTCTAGAATAATGAATTATGTTATGCCATCATTGTGTTTATAATGAAAATGCCAAGGAGATATCTTTTTCTAAATATTCTTTATGTAAATACCAAAGAAAGTCTATAAAAATACAGTACAAGTAGTAATCTTACCAAGATTGGAACTTCTCTTATTGATAATTGTAATTATTATAACTTCATCTTCCTATTGGCTGGGATCTGTTTTTCACTTACAAACTACAAAAAGGAGTCGCAAAATGAAAGTTGTGAATTTAGGCAATTAAATCATCACAGTGAGAATGAAGGCTTTCACAGAATCATGGAAAATTATTTCAGTAAATTTTTATTTGGCTGTGAAGATGGTTCAATATCCTTAGAAAATAAGCCCTGAGGTTTCTTCTTTACAAGAAAAATGACTGCCTTAGTTACCACACATTTTGCAGTTGAAGTATTGTTAGTCCAGTGACTGTTTTATTAATAAAAGATGATGCTAGCCTGGGATTCACGAGCAGGGCTGCCTGTGCTCTCCAAAGACATCATTCTAAAAGATCTGCCACACAATGTATCCCATGTGTCACAATGACCAACCTACCCATAACAGGGTCTCAATACATGTTTCTAGGCTTGAATTGACTGGAAAACTATTCTGTTTTAAAATGATGCCTATTTATTAATTTTTCATTGCAAAAGAACAGTTTCATTAAATACATTTGGAAAATTCAAGAAAGTAGAAATAAATTTTCATAGGCTTGTAACTTGCTGTCTTTTTAGTTATGCATCCATCTGTTTAAAAAACAAACCTGTAATTATGCTAGAGTTTGAACCTTCACGTCACAGACTATGTGCTAGACCTGTTGTGCATTCAGTCTGAAGCGGCAGACTTTTTATGAAAGATTTGACGGGGCGAGGAAGTGAAGGAAATTTTGTAAATGCTTTTATTTTATTCTTCCCTTACTCATATCTATTTTATAGTTTACATCTGTATGGCATATTAAGGCTATTAAGGCCTACCTTTGACACGTGATAGGAGAAAAGGGTGTAGCTAATTTACACTGACAATTAAGTTCCCATTGGTCAAACAAAAAATAAAAAAACCGTAACAGTTGGGTGACGTATTTGTTTAATAACAAATTGCAATAGTAGTAACCCACTATTTATATTTTGCTTCGGCTTGGGGACGGGTTCTTCCTCTCCCCTACACGGGCTGCTCCCCCTTGTTCTCCGAGTGGGGCCCGCCCCGTCTTTCCTCCCGGGGTGCGGAGGGAGGGGCGCGCGGACCCTTCCCTGCCCGGTGCGGGTGGGCGGGAGCGGGCCGGGGGCGTGGGCGGTGCGTGCGGTGCGGAGGCGGGGCCCCGCGCGCCGGTCACGTGTCGGGCCCGGCGCCAATACTCCGGGCGCGCGCGCGCGCTGGCCGAGCAGGCTGCGGGCAGGGGCGGCGCCACCTCGCGGAGCCGCGCCACCTCGCGCTTCGCCGGATTCCCGGCGCCGGGACCCCCAGACGCGCGTTCCGCGGGCGCTAGGTCCTCGGTGAGTGCCCGCCAGAGTCGGTGACGGCCGTCTTATCGACGCGGGGCCGGCGACGGGAAGCCTGCGGCCGTGGCTCCTGCCTCGGGAGCTCTGGGATCCCGGTGACCGCGTAGGTTAGTTTCTCGCAGCTGTCCCCGCCCGGAGTGCGAGGCCGGTGCCCGTGCTAGCAGGGTCCCGCCCTCCTGGTGCGCGGGGAGGTCTGTCCACGCCTGGCGGGGGGTGGGCGCCCGGTTCCTGTGCGTCTCCGAGGACGGTCAGGGTCTTGGCGCGGCGATGCTCGGCTCGCAGCCCCAGCTCTCTTCCCGGCTGCTTCTGCGCTGCAGGAACTTAGTTGTTAAAAGTAACGAGATGTTGGCATTTGTTGCACTTCCACTACGGGCGCTGGGACTTCGTGCTGGTGCCAGAAGCATCCCCTACCAAACCTTCAGCTGCGTGCATTCTCGTACTTTGCGTGCGCATCGTGACTTGTAGTTTCCTCCTAACAAGAGGAGGATTGATCACAATGGAAGTCACACGTTGTGCATGTGACCATTTTCACAATGTGCCGCGTGGTCGGTTCTACAAGCGTGAAAGAGTATGGAAGGGGACTCGGAAACTGTGTGAAGGAGCACAGCTGCACAAAAGGGACTTAACGATTCACTCACCCCGTGGCCCGAAGGCTTGGCGGAGGCGATGAAAAGGGTTATCCTGATAGTTTTCAGTTGTCAAAGCTGTCGTTTTTAGGCAGGCAGTATTATTGAAGTATTGGCGCCGTGATACTAAGTTAACTTAAAAAATGTTGCTTGAATGTTGCACATGTAGCTGTTCGACTTTTGCGGATAGTTGATGATATAATTAAATCAGCTAGAATCAGTGATGCGTTTTATCCGAAAGCGTCAGTCTTTGCACTGTAATAGCTGCATTCTGGATTTGGAGTTTGGAACGTCCTCGCCTCTTAGCGTTTGGAAGCTACTTTGTTGATTTGTTTCGAGGGCTCGCGATGTTGGCATTCTAACCTTGCTATAGTGAATTTTTTGGAGCAGTGTGAAGGGTATAAATTTTGAACCTCCTAGCCGAAACTGTGAAGATCTCGCTATTAATTACAGAATAATTACAAAATCCATCCTCTTTTTTTTTGTCCCCCAATTCTAAACTACTATATGGTCTCTATTTACAATTTATACGAGAAAAGGGGGAGAAAACTGTTAGTAACATTCCTTCCTTAAAATTTATTATCTTTCATTTCTGTCAGGCAGAGCACCCAGCATTGAGCAACCTATATTCAAAGTAGGAGTTAACTGCCGCAAGTTGAGTAGATTAATCTGAAGCAGTTGTATCTCAGTGTAGGATTTTGTGAAGTTCCTTTATTAAGATGATGCTTGCTAAATATTTCATTGTAAATCAGCAGAAATTTGTGGTGGGTGGCTAATCCGCCTCTCCGGAGGCTGCTCATTTGTTCAGGTATTATTGGAGCAGACCTGTGACTCAGAACATCCAGGTATTATTTCTATAAAAACATTTCCTCAAAACAAAGGGAAACGATACTGTTTTAGAACCAACAACTAGGTTGAAGAATACAGCCTCTCTTTTGCGTGGTAACATGGTACAGTGTCCGTTAAATAAATTACAAATTTTCTCCTTGTGGCTCTACTTTTTTTTTTTTTTTTTTGAGATAGCGTGTGGCTCTATCACCCAGGTTGGAGCGCAGTGTTGTCACGTTCATTGCTCACTGCAGCTAGGAACTCCTGAGCTCAAACAGTCCTCCTACCTCAGCCTCTGGAGTAGCTGGGACTACAGGCTGGGCCTGGCTAATTCTTTTTTTGTAGAGTTGGGCTTGCCTAGGCTGTTGTTGAACTCCTGGCCTCAGGTGATCCCAAAGTGCTAGGATTACAGGTGTGAGCAACACCGCACCTGGCCCTGATCATAATATTTTTAAGTTGGAACTCTGGTTGTGGCAATTTCTTACCTCTTGACATTACTAGAAGCAGAGCTTTTATACATTATATATATATTCAGTGAGAAAAGTAGTCAGTAGAAAGTAGAAGTCGGCTTAATTAATAGCATATGGGAGAGAGAATATGCTAGCAAGTGAATGTGAGAAATTTGAAGTGGTTCAGAAGCTTGTCAGGTTTTTCAAGCTGGGTCGGATGGCAACCGGAACTTTACTGATGACCTCTTAAATTCTTGTGCAGTTCCTAGAAAGAGGACAGGTTTTTAACAGTGTAGGCACTAGCTTATCCCAACAATTCATTAGTGAAGTTTCAGAGAAGACACTGTCATGCAGTATATATGTTTATGATCATGGTGTCATATAAGTATCTTATATGATGTTCTTGAGCCTAGAAATGTTGTTTTTCTTCCCTTGCATGGCCTCTCCCAGTACTGTATTGGTGCTGTCAATATTAAGGGGCTATATGAGGTGGGCAAGTATAAGAAATAGTTTTAATGCTGTTAGAGGATATACTAGATCATTCACTTTATCTGAATTCTTTTATTTATCGGCTTGCAAGTAGGAAGTTAACTGTACTATATATAGTGAAAGTAATCCTGAACTGGACATTTTCCTATCATGTGACTGTGGAAAGTAACCACATGTTTTTGCTTTGTATTTGAAGTTTCCCTTTAAAGAGACACTTCTGCGATACATAAATACTATTATACAAAGATTTAACACATTAACTGCCATATGAGTTGTATTTAACTCAGGCTAGTTTTAGCCCTCAAGCCTCGTGAAACAAGGCCCCGCATTTGGTTCGAGAAAATCTTGATGTTCTTATTGTTACAATCCACGTTTTTATTATTAATTGTATTGAATATAACTCATACACAGAAAACAATAAGAAATAAGTTAGAAAGGATTGTTTTGTTCTAATAAAACACAGTGGCCCCAGGGAAAAAAAATTTTTTTTCTAGTGTGGCAATGTGTTAATTTGGTTTGAAACAAATTTTCAAATGTGAAATAGTTGAAATGGGAACATTTTAAATGCATGTTTCTAAAATGTAAAGAATTTGATCAGTAAAAGGTAACATTTGATCAACTTTCTTGTTAGTAAGTATTTTTGTTACTAAAACTTGATTTATTTCATGTTTGGACTTCTCTGCTTTTCGCTTCTATGTGTCTACTCTGTTTCGAAACAGTAGTTAATAGTTTTCAGAATCTATCAAGTTGAAATTGAAATCAGGGGTGGCATCTAAGGGTTAGTTCTGCTTCATCGTTGGTTGAAGCAGATAAAATAGCATCTAAAGTCAGTTTAAACAATCATAACCAAAGCCAAAGCTTATTTAATTTTCTCTAATTTTAACAAACATTGAAATTTTCAACTGAATATAGATAGATAAAAGATAAATACCCAGTGAGTAGGGTTGTTTTTTTATTATGTCTGTATGGCATCCAAGTCAGTGTGGGCACATAATGAATATGAATAAGAGAAGGTAATGTAAATATATCAAATATAAAGTGAATAATTTGGTATAAACATTTCACAGTGATTTCAATGGTTTATAAACCGTAGTATGACATATTACAATTATTGTCAATTCTCTATCATTTCTCCACTAGGAGAGTGACGCTTTTTATTAGGGCACAGAGATTCATTGAAGAAGTTACAGAAAAAAGTTGTACTGAATTAAAAATTAAGTGATTTAAATTTTATTTTATAACAACACAGGTGAGTGCTTTCTAAAGTAGACTACAGTTTGCTGTTTTCCTTAAATTGCCGTGTTTTAGTTATCTCTTTTCAGTTAATCTGAAAATGAGGGGATCAAACTATGAATATAATTCAGATTCCACTTCCTCGGTGCTTACACAGAAACAAGAGCTAGGATCGGTGGCCTTTAATTTTAGAGGCTTGATTGAATTTTATTAAATGTAGAACATAATTTCACCCTGTGTTCTGTTTATGGTTCTATTGTTATGTACTCAGCAAGTAACTTTACCTTCGTGCTTTTTAGTTTCTTCAACTCTAAAATCAGAGTGTTAGATTAAATATGAATTTGTCTACCAATGTTGAATTTCTAAAACAAATGCATTTAATTGTTTATGTATGACAAATATCGGGTTTATATATACATATATGTGTATATATGGGTGTGTGCATTTGTATACATGTGCATATACATAGGTATATAATCGCATCAGAACTTATTACTAGGAAATAAGGTTTAGAGCAAAAATTTATTTTTTTTGTGATTGCCATGTTTTTGTATAGTTAACTTAATTTTTAATACTTTCCTGGTATTAAGAGAATATAATGTCAGAAAAGACACAGCATTTAAGCAGCTAACTCTTTGGAGTGCAATGCTAAGCACACTATAGTTTTTTTTTAAGAATGTTTTTAAGATTGTTTTTAAAATGTTTTCATAAACATATTTAATTTTTTCACTATTCAAATTTCTAGCGTACAATGTATTTTAAATATTAATAATGTAACACCAAACATAAAATCAGTATCCGAGAATTTTAAAAATAATCACAACATATATTTTTGACAATTTTTTGATAAAGTGTAAATGCTGTTTGGCAGTTGTGAAAGCCATATTTTACATGCTTTCTGACTTTATGTGTGGTAGAATATATATCACATAAAATTTACCATTTTAGCTACTTTTTTTTTGGGTGGGGGGGACAGAATGTCACTCTGTCACCCAGGCTGGAGTAGTTTGACGTCATCATAGCTCACTGCAACTTCAAACTCCTAGGCTCAAGCTATTTTCCTGCCTCAGCCTCCAGAGTAGCTGGGACTACAGGTGTGCGCTACCACGTCTGGCTAATTTTTCTGCTTTTTGTAGAGAGTCTAGCTCTTGCTCAGACTGGTCTTGAACTCCTGAGCTCAAGGGATCCTCCCACCTCTGCCTCTCAGGCCTCCCAGAGTGCTAGGATTACTTACAGGCGTGAGCCACCGTGCCCAGCCCATTTTTAACCATTTTTAAGTGTACTATTCAGTGGCATGAAGTACGTTCTTTTGTAGTGCAACCATTACCACTATCCAGTCTTCAGAACTTTATCATCATCCCAGACTGAAACTCTGTACCCACTAAACACTAAGTCTGCCTTCTAACTTCCCTCCTCTAGCCCCTGGTAATTACCATTCTAAGTTCTGTCTGTATGAGTTTGACTAGCTGTTTCATTTAAGTGGAATCATAGGATATTTGCCCTTTTGTGACTGGCTTATTTCACCTAGCATAATGAATTCAAGGTTCATCCATTTTGTAGCATGTGTCAGAATTTCCTTCCTTTTTATGAGACTCACCTGCTGCCAAGCTGCACTAGGAGGGCAACAGTTCCCTTTCGTTTGCAGGAGAGTTATATATCATGGTATGTATATATCACATTTTGTTTTTCCATTCATCTGTCAACATTTAGGTTGCTTCTACCTCTTGGCTATTGTGACTAACCCTGCCATGAAAGTGGGTGTGCCAATATCTGTTTCATTCTCTGCTTTCGGTTCTTTTGTGTATATACCCAGAAACAGAATTGCTGGATCATATGGTAATTCTTCTATGTTTAATTTTTTGAGGAACTGCCATACTTCATGTTTTATGATGTACAATTAAATGTTGTATATATGACTGAGTGAATTTAGACTGGATGTCTCTGGTTGTGACTTTTCAAATACCTTCAAGAACTCTGTTCCTGAAAGAGGACACATTGTTAAATATTTTGAGTCTGGCACTCAAGGGAATTAGCTCTGATTGTTGAACTTTATTATCTTTGACTTCTCTAGGAATTTTCTACTTTGATTCTGTAGACATTATGCTGGAATTGAAAAGTAGCAAACAGTTCAAATTATAAAATAATATACCCCTGATCAAATTTAACCAGTCATGATTGTCCTTTAAGCTACAAGTTTTAGGGTCTTTGTCAAGATCTCAGAATTGTTGAGGCCTCAGAATTTACTATATTAAATGAGGATTTATTGGCATAGATTGTCAGATATGGGCACCAGTTTAAGTAATTTTATAGTGTTTATAAAACAACAAAATATAAATGTGCTTTCCACAAAAAGAATTTAAAATTGGAAGCCTAGCTTTCTCTAGTGGACCTTGGAGGAGAGGAAACATAAGGCAAAAATGGTCTCTAGTCTACCAGTTTTTGAAGTTCAAAATGTTTTTCATCTAGTTATTTCCTTGAAAACATTTGCTTAGCCATTAAAATCTCATTAATCTAAAAACAGACCTTGAAATTGCTTGCATGTGATAAAAGCAGCTGAAAACTGTAGGGGAGCCAGCGATCACCTCCAATGCCCTCACCACCCCTTGGCTCTTAGTGGGCTGCTCTTCAGCTGGATCTAGAAACCAAATTGACAACAGGCGGATTAACAAAAGCAAAGTACACACGTTTTATTAGTTTTACGTATACATGGGGATCTTCACAAGACAGGAAAGTCCAAAGTAGTGGCCAAAGCAAGATGCTTTTATACTTTTTATTTTATTTTATTATTTTTTTTGGAGACAATGTCTCACTCTGTTGCTGAGGCTGGAGTATAGTGGTGCAGTCATAGCTCACTGCAGCCTTGAACTCCTGGGCTCAGGCGATCCTCCTGCCTTAGCCTTCTGAGTAGTTGGGCTTCTCACCACCATGCCCAGCTAATTTTTTGTAGAGATGGGGTTTTGCTATGTTGCCCAGGCTGCTCTCAAACTCCTGGCCTGAAGCAATCATCCTGCCTTGGCCTCCCAAAGTACTGGAATTACATGTGTGAGCCACTGTGCCTGGCCCCTTTTATACTTTTTAGACAACGATAAATTTGGGAAGAGATAACAAGACAAATAAGACTTGGCCAGGGCAGTAAATTTTCTAGGGGAGGCACTAGGAGATATATGGGGAGGTGTAAAACAGGTGGAAGATAAGGGTTACTTCATTGTTAAGTATGTTTATTCAGGTCCATTGCAGCCTCCAATTCCAAGTTTCTGATGATAGGGCTGATTTTCTTGCACTAATACGGAGAGGGTGCCTCTCCCAGGGGAAGCTTTATCTCTTGCTTGCAGGAAGACACAGGTCAGCTCACCCTTTCTGAATCTATAATTCCTTCAGTGTTTTCAACTGGAAATAATCAGTGTAGCAATCTGGCATATTTTGGGATGGCATGCCCGTCATTCCTTCAAAACTATCCACAAAGTGGTCATGAAAAATATTGTGTTCATTGGTAGAATGTGGCTCAGATCCATTCTGACCATCTGTATTCAGGGATTGCTTGTCTTTTTCTTTTGGCTTAAACATCAGGGACAAAAAACTTTTCTGTAATAAGCTCTCATGATTCGAAAGAATGTTTTTTTTTGTTTGTTTGTTTGTTTGTTTTTTGAGACAGAGTCTCACTCTCTGGCCTGGGGCGAGTGCCATGGCGTCAGCCTAGCTCACAGCAACCTCAAACTCCTGGGCTCAAGCAATCCTACTGCCTCAGCCTCCCGAGTAGCTGGGACTACAGGCATGCGCCACCATGCCCGGCTAATTTTTTTTTTTTTTTCCTATATGTATTTTCAGCTGTCCAATTAATTTCTTTCTATTTTTGGTAGAGACGGGGTCTCGCTCTTGCTCAGGCTGGTCTTGAACTCCTGAGCTCAGGACGATCCCCCGCCTCGGCCTCCCAGAGTGCTAGGATTACAGGCGTGAGCCACCGCGCCCGGCCCGAAAGAATGTTTTTAAAAAAATCTGTTCAACGCATGAATTCGGATGATTCTTTGATTTAAAAAATCAATTTTGATTTTTCTTCTAAAGGTAAATTTTAATAGGAAATTAATAGATATTAAATAGTTTGTGAAATAAAGAAGCATCCAATTAAGAAAAGAAGTAGTTATAATCCTAAATAATCCTGAGTGTGTATTTTTAAAAATATCTCCCTTCTTTGATAGGTTTTTTGTTTTTTTTTTTTGTTTGTTTTTTGAGACCAGGTCTTGCTCTGTGGCCTGGACTAGAGTATGACACAATCATAGCTCACTGCAACCTCAAACTCCTGGGTTCAAGCGATCCTCCTGCTTTAGCCTCCCAAGTAGGTGGGACTTCAGGTACATGCCACATACCTGGCTAATTTTTCTATTTTTGTAGAGATGGGGTCTTGCTATATTGTTTAGGCTGGTCTTGAATTCCTGGCCTTAAGCAGTCCTCTCACCTTGGTCTCCCAAAGTGTTGGGATCGTAGGCATGAGGCACCATTCCTGGGCCTTTGGTATGATTTTTTAATTTCTTTCCTATGGCATATTAGAAGAAACTATTAATTTTATGTCACTAGATAAAGGTATACCTTTTGTAAGGCATTGCCTGTAGATCATCTTCTAGGGAGACTTTGTTCTCAAAGGACCAAGGCTCCATCTGTCCATCCATCCATCCATCCGACTGACTAATATTTGATTACCTACTATGTTGTAGGCACCTTGCTAGGTACTAAGGATGTAATGGGGAACATAACAGATGTGAGGCCCTGGTTTAATTGAGTTTATAGTCTAGTCTAGGGACAGCCAAAGAATTTAATTCAATTTATTTGAATTTACAGTCCACATGAATACCTGCGGACTGACATACTGTGGCTAGTGTTAGACACCGTGAGTGCTTATCAAGGAAATCTAGTTGATCTGGGAGATGGAGAGGACAAGTCGGATCTCTCTCCAGAAATGTGGATAGTAGTTGATTTGTACACTTGTGTTCTCCACGCGTTTACAAGTTCTCCTAGTATAAGGCCTGGTTGTATTCATTAGTGTGTCATCCAAGTTTAGAACAATTCCTAGAATATGGTAGGCCTTCAGTTACGTGTTTATTGATTCGTGCCCTTGTGTGATATTAGAGATAGGGAAGGCAGTGCTGGCTGGGTGGTGACGTCCACAAGAAACTACAGTTTCCCTATCCCTAAGGCTCTTGCCTTACAGCCTATGAATATGTCTGGGTGTCTAATATCCTACAAGGGAAGGCATCATCATCTTTTCAGAACAGAGTTGTTTGAAGAGAGTCTGGTACACTCTCGTTTTTATCCCCCACTCACTCTTCAATTTACCAAAACCTATTTTTTTGCCGCTGTGGTTTCCACCAGAGGTGCTCTTGCCCAGTTCATCAGTGGCTTTCTGTTTGCCAAACTAGTCAGCATTTTCAGGCTTTTTCTTTTGCCCTTTCTTTGGCATTTTACACCCATCTGATCCCCTGAACAACATTCCTCCTCTGTCATCAGCTCTGTAGCCTCAGTCATTTTTTTGCCAGCTCTTCTCTGGCCGCCTTCTCCATGAATGTTGGGTCTTCTCCCAGCAAGGGGTCTCATTTACCCCAGTAATTTTTTTTTTTTTTTTTTTTGAGACAGAGTCTCACTCTTTTGCCCGGGCTAGAGTGCCCTGGCGTCAGCCTAGCTCACAGCAACCTCAAACTCCTGGGCTCAAGCGATCCTTCTGTCTCAGCCTCCCGAGTAGCTGGGACTACAGGCATGTGCCGCCATGCCCGGCTAATTTTTTCTATTTTTAGTTGTTTGGCTAATTTCTTTCTATTTTTAGCAGAGACGGGGTCTCGCTCTTGCTCAGGCTGGTTTCGAACTCCTGAGCTTCAAACAATCCACCCGCCTCGGCCTCCCAGAGTGCTGGGATTACAGGCGGGAGCCACCGCGCCCGGCCCCACCCCAGTAATTTTAATAGCTGTTTATATGCTGATGACTCCCACTATTTAAATTTTAACCTACAACCCCTACCCTCTTGAGCTCTAGCTGTTATGAACTAATTTCTTACTAGATGGGTCCACCTCCATTTCCATAGGAATGTCGGACTTGCCACAACCAAAATAGAATCACATCTTCACCCCAAATTATTTCTTTTCTATCCCATATCATGGTTAATCTCCTTGTTATCTATCTGGTTGTCCAGAGTAGAAACCTTGTTTATTCTTGTGATCTTGATGAAGTACTTATTATTCAAGTACCAGTTTATATTTCACCTTCTCTGTAATTCCTTCCATCACTAATGCAGGCAAAGAACATCTCTTGTATGTTGCCGCACTTGAGCAGTGTTGTGATTTTTGGATTATTGTTTGCATGTTTGCCCTGTTTCTGGTGGGCAGGGACCATACGATCCGTCATTGTACCTCCAGCGCCTATAGCTGCCCCTCTCATTAGTAGGTACTCAAACACTTGTTGAATCAACTTTAATCTCAATCCCAGCATTTATGAGCAACTGCCATGGCTAATACATTACAGTGCACTGTTTAAGTAGATGATAGTTTTATTTTTTATCCTTTTCATATTAATTGTATAGAAATTGAATTTTTTTAAAAAACTTTTTTTCCCCTGTAAGCCCAATGTGGTGAGAACCCAAGAAAAATGTTATAGAAAACTTCTAGTATATTTTGAAGATACTTCAAATATTCATTCATTTTTTTAAAAGCAGGGAAAGAATATTCAATGAAATCTTTTTGTGTAATCTGCCTACAAGTCTAGACCGTTACTTCTCATTTAATGTACTCAACTGGACTAAAAATAGAGATAAAATCACCTATGATAAAATGCCTATTTAATTAAACATGAAGATTCTTTTGTTTTATCTTTAATAACTTAACATCTTCCCATTATAAAGAAATGCCTTCATATTGTAGGAAATTTAGAAACTGTAACTATCAGAAGACACTTAGAACCATTTTTCATTTCACTACAAGGAGTAACCATTGTTAACATCCTGATGTCTTTTCCCACTCTGTGAATATATAGAACATGTATACAGATTATGCTATATGGGAACAATCTGACCTAACAATGTATTGCAATTTCATAGTTTTAGAAATTCTTCCATAACATTTTTAATGGTTTCATGGTATTCAATTATGTGATAGAGCCTTTATTGATGAGCCTTTGATTTTTTTCTTTACAAATAACGCTACAATGAATATAAGTGTAAAATTTAAAAATCATTAGTCAAATGTTTTATTGGGTATGTACATGTGAATGAATACAGAGGTGGCTAATATAAAAGCTGATTAGCAAGCTATCTGAGAAAAGGGCATCGTGATCATTGTTAGATGAAATCTGTCAGAAAAATTGACTGTGAAAATCTCTGGGTTGTGACAAAGATTCTTTGCATGGTCAAACGTTACCTAGACTTCTGAATTCTTTGCTAGGTCCATCTGTGCACTTTCTTGTAAAACCCAGTTTCAGCAAGAACCTCGCATTCCCAATATCTGATCACCCTCTATACCTGCCCAGGTTCCTCATCTCCACCCTCCCCCTAGGTGATGTCTGGTCACGCTGGCCTGTCTTCAGCAAGAATCCTGTTAAGTTGGTTTAACCAGAATCCCCCCTACCCTTGACATTTCCTCTTAGTAATTTTCTACCCACTGATCCCCACCCTGCTCCTTGGCTGTGAGTTCCCACTTGCCCACCCTGTATTTGGAGTTGAGCCCATCTCTCTTCCCCACTGCAAGACCTCATGGTAGTGGTTTCTGTAACTACCACAGTGGCCCTGAATAAATCATCCTCACTATGTTTAAATGAGCATCATTGAATAATTTTTTTCTTTAATGGTCAGAGTCTGGGTTTGGTTTCCCTCAGTTTATAAGACCTCCTTCAAAGGGAAGTCAGTGAGCAAGACCTTGGGTAAGCACTGGGAACAGGCCTTACCCAGTTTGGTTGTTTGGTAGGGCTGTAACTGGGACCAGGTCTGGGCCTCTGGGTGGCAGGAATTTATTAGGGGAGTCAGCTGCTCTTCATTTGCTGCTTCTGGGCTTGCAGAGGCCCAGCTCTAGTTCTTAGGTATGGTGGAAGCAGAACATTCTGAGGGGTAGAATTAGGACCCTCAGCTGACCAGGGAGCAGAACATGGAGGGCATGAATATGCCTAGTGCACAGGCCAGACAAACCAAGTATGGATAAGAGCTTGGCCAGGCACACAGCTAAATTTTAGAGATTTCTCTTCACTCTGGGGATTCTCTGTGCTAATTTCCTGTTTCCCATGTCGTCGTCTTTCTTGGTTTATGTATTATGAAACTACATTCTCCAGAAATTTCCTGAGAGATGATGTGCGGAGAAGTAAGTTTGTGTGTCCTTATATGTCTAAAAATGTCTTTATTCTACCCCTACTTTTGATTGTCTAGTTAGAGAATTTGGGGTTGGAAATAATTTTCCTCCAGAACTTTTGGGTATTGCATTATAATCTTTTAGCTGTTTATGCTGTAATTGAGAAGTCAAAATCACTCTGATTCCTGCTGTTTTGTTTATTACCTGTTACTTTCTTCCCTGGAAGCTTATAGAATCTTCTTTGTCTCTTAAGTTCTAAAATTTCGTGATAATGTGTTTTTGTGGGTTCTCTTTTGTAAGTGAGCCAGAAATTTTCCGTAATTGTTGGGCTGTCATTGGCCCTTTTAATTCTGGAGAGTTTTCTTGAATTATTTATTTCCTCCCTCTCTGTTTACCTTGTCTAGGACTTCTGTTGTTTGGATGTTTGACCTCTTGGACCAATCCTCTCAACACTCACATTTTTTCTCCTGTGTTTTTTTTCTCTTTTTTTTTTTTTTTTGAGACAGAGTCTCATTCTCTTGCCTGGGGCGAGTGCCCTGGCGTCAGCCTAGCTCACAGCAACCTCGACTCCTGGGCTTGAGCAATCCTACTGTCTCAGCCTCCCGACTGGCTGGGACTACAGGCATGTGCCACCATGCCCGGCTAATTTTTTCTCTATATATTTTTAGCTGTCCAATTAATTTCTTTCTATTTTTGGTAGAGACGGGGGTCTCGCTCTTGCTCAGGCTGGTCTCGAACTCCTGAGCTCAGAACGATCCGCCCACCTCGGCCTCCCAGAGTGCTAGGATTACAGGCTTGAGCCACCGCACCCGGCCCTCCTGTGTTTTTTTTCTTAACAGCTTCATTTTCTAAGAGAGATTTTCAACTTTATTTTCCAACTCTTCTCTTGAAGTTTTAGTTTTTGCTATCATTTTTAAACATGTCTTATTTATTTATTTTTTATTTTATTTTATTTTATTTTATTTTTTGAGACAGAGTCTCACTCTGTTGCCCAGGCTAGAGTGCCATGGCATCAGCCTAGCTCACGGCAACCTCAAACTCCTGGGCTCAAGCGATCCTCCTGCCTCAGCCTCCCAAGTAGCTGGGACTACAGGCATGTGCCACCATGCCTGGCTGATTTTTTCTGTATATGTATTTTTAGTTGCCCAGATCATTTCTTTCTATTTTTTAGTAGAGACGGGGTCTCTCTCTTGCTCAGGCTGGTCTCGAACTCCTGACCTTGAGTGATCCACCCGCCTCGGCCTCCCAGAGTGCTAGGATTACAGGCGTGAGCCACCGCGCCCGGCCTATTTATTTATTTTTTTTAGAGACAGAGTCTTACTCTGCCACTCAGGCTGGAGTGCAGTGGCATGATCCTGCAGCCTCGAATTCCTGGGCTCAAGTGATCCTCCCACTTTGGGCTCCCAAAGTGAGCTACATTACGGGCATCAGCCACTGCATCTGGCTTCATTTTTAATTTCCAAAGTTTTTTTTTTTTTTTTTTTGCAATTTTATTTTTTAGAATTGCATCTTGTTTTTGTTATAGGATAGAATGTCTTTTATTCACTAAGGATATTAGATTTTATTTTTAACCTTTTCTTTGAATAGTCTTTGTGTGTGTGTGTTTTTTTTGTTTTTTTTTGGTAGAGACAGAGGTCTTGCTATGTTGCCCAGCGTGGTCTTGAGCTCCTTGCCTCAAGTGATCTTCCTACCTCAGCTTCCCAAAGTGCTAGTTACATGTGTGAGCCACCATATGTGGCCTTCTTTGAATACTTTGTTTTCTCCAGGTTGTTTTTCTTCCTTGTTTGGTTTTGGTCTCTGTCTTTCATGTTTAAGAGTGGGGAACTAGAAAGCTGATTGAAAACTGAGAGAGTGGGTGGGCCGTACTGACTACTAACTTCACTATAAGGTTTATTTGGCTCAGCTGCTTGCTGCGAGGTCCTGGCGTCTCTCTTCTTGGAATATATTCTGCTTTAGGGAACGTAACTAGCTAAGTCTTTTCCTGGAGGGTAAAGCCTTGCCAGCATTACGGATGCTGCTTAGAGAAGGAGGGCTGAGGGTCCTGTTCTCTCTGCATAGGCTGCTCTGTTTTGAAACGGTTTCCTTTAGCTCTGCCCTCCATCTGCCAGCCTGCATCCCTTTCAGCCTCTCTAGAAGGTATATTTAACCAGTCCCCTGTTGATAACATGGAGTTATTTCTAACTTTTCCACTATTGCAAATAATACAACCCTTATGAATATGCTTCTGTGCAAATAATCCTGTGCAAAGAATGTTTCTGCAGGATACATTCCTAGAAATAGAGTTGCCAGGACAAAGTAAATGGTGTGCTTGTATTTTGAAGTTTATTCGATATTGCCAAATTGTTGCCTCTCCCTCTGCAACATATGAAAGATTGTGTTTGTTTGTATTCATGATAGCAGTTTATAGGAGTACACATTTCCTGTCCATGCCAGCATTGGGTATACCTAATCTTCTTTTTTATGTTTTGGTAATCTAGTGGGCAAAAAAAATCATTTGTGTTCGATTTATTTGTATTTATTTGATTATTAGTAAGAATTAAATTTATGTTTCTCTTGGGAATTGCTATTCATAACATTTTCCCATTTTGACATAAATGCTTAGTATTTGATAATCCAAAAAATTTAGTTTTGGGCTTCGTAAGAAAATTATGAGAGAAAAAAGAAATTGAAGTATAGTCACTCCAGGGTCTTTATCTATAATTTATTTTTTTCTATTTAGAATAGTTTTTTGCATAGTTTTTCAATGAGTTAATTTACATTTCAATCTTATATTTCTATATGAATGGCCATATTTTAACTTTGTCTAGTTTTTAATGTTGCAATAATAATTATTTACATATTACTATGTAGTTGACAGAATGATTTCATATACATAATCTTACAACAGCTCTTGAGGTTGGCTGTATTCTGTAGATAAGGAAACTAAGGCATTGAGAAGTGAAGAAACTTGCCCAGTGTCTAGCGCCCTCCTTTGGTAGTATACCTGGTACAAGGGGTCTCGGGGTTGAGTTCTGGCCCTGCCGCTGATTCTTGTGTCTGGTGTCTATCTTATTAGCTACCAAATGAATATGATTCTTTCCCCTTTCTGTATTAGAAGGTGGCATCTGAAAGCTAATTATGGTCTTAGATAACAGCCACATTATTATTTTTGTAATCTAGAAATGAACACAGAAGCAGAACAACAGCTTCTCCATCATGCCAGAAATGGCAATGCTGAAGAAGTGAGACAACTGTTAGAAAGTATGGAGAGAAACGAAGGGATTGCTGACATTAATTGCAAAGGTAAGCGTTGGGTGAATTTTTTAGCTTTCTCGTATGAGTCAGCACCACACTATCATTTATTTAACACTAACCTGTCTGATCTGGCATGTAATACATCTCTGTCCCTTATTTTAGGAAGAACCTCTACAAGATTGTGTGAAATGTCTGTCCTAGTCCCCTCTGCTCTGAGATCTGTTCTTAAAACTGTTATGGATCCTAAACCTTACAAGCTACAAGGGTGACCCTAACACACAGGATGCATTCTATGACAAGTTTTTTCTTCAAGACATTGCAGTTGACCTAGCAGGTTTGAGTGTTAACGGTATGCCCAGCATGTAAGGAACCTTGGAGATAATGATGAAGAGACAGACAAGATCCCTGCCCTCATTGGGATTGGTCTACTGGATTTAATGGACCAGAGTAGTCTACATTACAAAATATGTGACAGGGTATGGAAGGGCTGATGTCATGGGACCACATGGGAGGGGAATGTAGCTGGAACTTGAAGGATTAGCTTCTTGGAGGAAATGATTCTAAGGTGAAATGTGAGAGTGTATAGGAGTTAACCAGGTGAACACAGAGAAGAAAAGGGCTTGAGGCAGAAGAAACAATGTGCTGAGGCCTGAGATTAGAGGCAGCAGAGATGGCTGGGGGAGGCGTGAGGGACAAGGCCAGGTGGGCATAGCAGCCAAATCATCACGTGCCTTATGTAGCAAGGCTGCAAATATATCACTGCCTTGCACTCCAATGTGCAAAGAAATAAAATGTATTCTCTAAAATGGCTCTGGTGTTTTAACAGGCCTCTTCATGTTCTAGAAGGTGGTCGGGGGGACTACACCTTAGATTTGGGTACCTCAGTCTCGGTAGCCCTTTTGATATGTGCTTGGTCTCCCTGCCCCATTTTCCTCTAAATTGGCATTAAGCACGGAGGAGAACCTTGCTGTGTCTGTGCGGTGGAGGCGAGGTGTCCTCAAATCCAGGAGGCAGCCTCTGGTTCCCTGGTGACCCTTGTCTTCCTGGTGCTCCTCAAACATTTGTGGCTGAAGTGAAACTAGGGTCCAGAGTCAAACTTGGCTCTCTCAGTTTGTCACATAGCCCAGGTGGTGTTGCTTGGCCATCTCAGGAGACTCACTCTGCTCTTGTTGTGTGGCGTCAGCCTGAGCCTCTCTCACATCTTCATCAGGTATCTGGCCTAGGCTTGCTGGCCAGCTCAGCCACACTTCTAACCCTCTTGGGAAGGTGGCATGTAGGGACTTAGTGACACCTGGGAGCCTAGAGCAGCTCTGGTTAGCCAGAATGCTGCTTTCCCTCAGGCTGCACTATAGAATTTGCTTTGCTGTGACACCTTGCCAGTGGGTGCTCAGGTAGGTGGCCTGATCAGGGATCTTTTCCTAGCAGCCAGAAGCAGCCTGCCTCTTCTTGGTGTCCCCTCAGTTCACCTCACTTCCAGGGTTAAGATCAAGAGCCACGTCTCATCTCTGTCTTTTTCTGTTCCACGTCCCTCTGGCCCAGAAAGGATAGGCTTCAGATGCATATTTTATCCCTTTTGTCACTTTCTCCTCCTGTCCCAGAGCAGCAAACCTCATGACTTCACCCTCAGTGTGGAAAGAGTATTATCTTTGTAGAAACTGATCTGGGTTGTCTAGAAGCTACCGTCTGAGTTGGTTAAAGGAATTTAAAAATTTCTCCCCATCCTCAGGGTTTTGTTTTGAGTGCCAAAACATTTGCTAATCCCCACTCATGGTTGTCCCAGGCTAATTAGCAGAAAGTTATCTACTTGGAAATGTAAAACTGAGAAGTATGTTAATGGTTTTTCAAAGTTTCACCTCATTATACCTGTCAGCTTTGTTTTAAGGGCAGTTGGAAGGGTTTGTGTAGAGATGACACAGTCAGATGAAGTACAGTTGTCGGCCTTGGGGAGTGGGGAGCGGTGGGCAGGAGTGGGCGTGAGTAGCATTTCCATGCTCCCTGTGGGAATTCCTTCCTGGCATTCCTTTCCCTTCCCTCTTTTCTTTTTCTTGACTTTGCTTTATTGACCTCAGAGCACCGTTTGAATGCAGTTACAAAAAACAACTTGGCCATGGGGGAGGCAGGATGAGGGTAGTAGGGGGCGGTGGGTCTCTTGAGGCCAGGAGTTATAGACTAGCCTGAGCAAGAGCAAGACCCCATCTCTACAAAAAATAGGAAAATTAGCTGGGAGCGGTGGCACATTTCTATAGTCCCAGCTACTTGGGAAGCTGAGGCAGGAGGATCTCTTGAGCCCAGGAGTTTGAGGTTGTAGTGAGCTATGACGACTCCACTGCCCTCTACCTGGGGTGACAGAGCAACACTGTCTCAAAAAGACAGTAACAAAAACAAACCACCTACACAATGGCAACAGGAAAACTGGTTCCAGGCCCCCCACAGCACCTTATCCCAGAAGAATCTCCCAACCAAGGTGGCTTTATACAAAATGTGGAGCAAAAAGTGAGGCACTGTGGTGCTGAAGTGAGGGTTAGCTGATTGGCAGAGGAGCAGAGATGGTGTGAGCAGGTCCTGCCTTTTTCTCCTAAATGCGAGTGCTCACCACACTGTTCACTCACTGCACTGCCCGTGGTGAGTGTCATGGCGAGTTTCCCATCACTTAGCTCCAGCACAAGTGTCATCTCTTGCCTGTCCCATTTCTGCAGGTGGATGAGTTTGCCACTGCCCAGTGTCACGGTGGTCCTGAACTTCCTGTCATCTGCTCTTGTCTCATCGAACACCCCCAGCTTTAAGCTGATCTCCATGTTCTTGAAGGTGCTCTGTGTTTTTAGTGTCCCTGCTCTTTTCAGTGATTATGGTAGTCTTGCTGGCCACCTGCCTGGTGACGGAACCTACACTGATTGACTTCATGTGGTCATTGAAATTCTTGCTGTCCACTAGTCTCCAGTGCTCAGAAAGGCATCCACCATGGCGATGCTGGGCTAGGCTGAGAGCAGGTGTACAAGGACTCTGGACCACCTTCCTGGCATTTCTTGATTTCCTTTTCTTTCTTTTTGTTTTTCCAAATCCCAAGAAATTGGGGAAAATGGTACAAAGTAAAGATCAACAGTCAACAATTCAACTTTTGAATCCAGTGATTCAAAGGTGAAAGAAGCACTGACATGCAGAGTGGAAAGTGCAGGTCGGCGTTTCTAGCGTCTAGGAAAGGAGGATCTAATTAGTTTTGCTAGTAGCATTGCCATGTGATAAGTGTGTGCTCATGGTCCTGTCTCTTGCTAATGCGAATCATTCTTGCAAATAAAATATTAGTATTTATGTTCATAGTATACTTTATGTAAGTTCTATGAGTGATGTTCCAAGACATAGTAAGTTTTGGAAGCAAAATGCTTACATTGTTAGTCTCAGCATGTGATCCTGTGTAGTGCTGTTGCTTTGCTAGGAGTCCAAATGTGATGTTATTCAAATATTCCCTGATAATACCTGCCAGCGTTTTCCAGTGTTTTAATATCTGTATAGGATACAGTTCTTTGTAAATACTCCAAAACTTGGTATTTCTTATTCACTGAACACAGTTTCTTAGATATCCATAAGTAGTAAAGAGTGTTTGAAGTATTTTAAGAATAATTTAGGATCTTGGAAATTTTGACTTCTTGCTCCAGAATACCATTTGGAAGCACTAGCTGTGAGGACGCCAGTTCAGAAGCTGTCCTGGGAAGTTAGAGGAGACACTGTGGGTTGGATTGAGGCAGAAGCAGTGGGAATGGAGAAGGGAGATGTAATTAACATTTAGAAGATAGTCAGTAGACCCAGTGGAGTTTGGAGGCGAAAGGAGACAATAGGAAGGGTGCTGCTGGTGTCTGGCATGAGAAACGAGGTGAAGAATGGGGCAGCTGATTTTGAAGACAAATGTGGGAGGGGGCAGGTGGTTTCGTGTGTGTGTGTGTGTGTGTGTGTGTGTGTGTGTGTTGGGGGGTGGTTGAAAGATGAGATTAGCTTTGTGCTTTCTGAGCACTGTCCCAGTGGAAGTGTCTAGTGGAGAGTTGGAAATGGAAATACAGATTTTGAAGTCAGCAGCCTAGAAATAATTAAAGCAGTGGGAGAGGGCTAGGAAATACATTTTCGAAGTTACCAACAATGGACTAGTCAGAGAAAATAGACCCCTGAACAGGGCCTTATAAAAGGGTTTCTAGCTAAAGTGTGGGATCCGGACTTCATGGTGCCATACATCCACAGGGCTTTACTATTTTTCTTCACCATTGGTTAGCAGCCTGAGTATGTTTATAGAGAAAATGGGCAAGTGTATTTGTCAGGCTTTGAGGTATTTCTAGGCTGCTGTGACAGGGATAGTGAAGTAAGGATATTGGGGATATTGACAAAGAAATGTTGAAGTGGGTGATCAAGGAATAGACACTGGATTTATTACAGGAATTGAAAATGGGGGGCGTTTACATACACGAAACGTGATTAAAGAGCTGAGGGGCTGATTAAGTTGAAGAACAGGTCTGGGCTCTGCCTGCGTGGACAGGCTGGAAAGTTGGGAGTGTGGCAAAGTGTCTTCCTCCTGTGTTCGTGAGCCCATGGACAATGGGCACCCTGGCTCTGGCTCTGTGAGGAACGAGGGAAGCTGAGAGACCTGGGTGCTGAATAGGCAGTAGACCCCCCTAGGATGGTGGCAGGATTTGCAGAAGAGAAAGACCGTGTTGCCCAGAGTTACTTGGTGAGGGGTGAGCCGCTGGCGGATGGCAGCAGAGCAGGCCTCCGAGGGAGCTGCGGCTTGGCCACAGAAGCCTCAAAGGCGGGGCTGTGAAGGGTGCCGAGAGGGTGCCGAGCCCAGGCAGCAGAGGGGTGGATGTCCACACAGCTTTTGTTAGGGGAGGTACAGGGAGCGTGTGGGGATGGGGCCTCCACCTGAGAAAGAGCTAGGTTTCACTTGAGGACAGAAGGCAAAAGATATGTTCAGTGAAGTAGGATTTATTGACTGTGTAATTAGGGATTCCAGAGGGCACACACTTGAGAGGAAGCAGATGTAGGGGTTTGGGTTAATGGCAAGCAATCCCAGGGACACTGCTGGCAGCTGCTGTCCCTTGGGGGGTTGTTATAGGCCTGTTGTGGGTATGCCGAGGTTGGTGGCTGAGGTTTCTGTTGGTTCCGAACCTGAAATCTAGGAGCTGAGGGCAGTGCAGACTGTCAGTGAGGCGCTGCAGTTGGTATTAGTCGCTAAAGCACGAGCCCCTCTGGAGCTGCCCCTGGGAGCAGCAGGCTCCTGGGCACTGACAGACCCTCAGGGTGGTGGACTTTGGGATATTTGATAGGGCTGTATTCTCTGCGGCCTGATTTGGAACGTTGGTTAGCTTTTGGAGCCATCTCATCTCTAAATAGTGCACTGTATGTTTTTTGCTAAGTTGAATCGTGTAGTTTTAGTTTCTGCAGCCCTCAATTGCTTTATACCTTTCTCAGCTCTGCTACGAAGATCTGACATTTCATTACTTTTAACTTTGGTTCTGGTCCAGTTGGACTCTCTCTCACTCTGGTAACCCAGTATCTTCATTAACTGAGATTTTATCTGAAGCCAGAGACTCCACTTTCAGTGACTATCTGTAAAGCCAGCAGCTTACCAAATGCTGCAGGAAATATTCTGTACTTAAATATACAGTTTACCTGTATATTTAAATGGTGGCATCTTTTTTTCCCCTGAAAATTTACTAGATCAATGGTGAAGAAAATGGTATTTCATTCAGAGACAGTTCTTTTTTAAAATACGACCGCTTCTCAAGTAGAGGGAAGACGTATAGACTTTTAGAGATAAGTACCGTTTAACTTTTTATTCTTCTACCTATTGATGAAGGTACTGGCTCCTTACATGGCACAGGCTTTCAGAGAGAGATGAAATGTTATGCCAAGAGAACCATGTCTTTGCTTATTGATAGCGAGATAGTTAAAGACTCGGAGCCTTAGAGCTGACAAGCTGCTGGAGATCATCTAGTTCAACTGTGATCTCTGTCGTGTCTCCCTTCACCCTCTTAGGGATAAGGATGTTGAGTCAGAACAGCAACATCAGATTTGGATCTTGTGAGTTCTGATCTGTTACTGCCATTACACTTCCACTTCTTAGTGTCCTGTCTCTTCTCAGTCATCAGCAGTGCAGCATGAAGGAGAGCCATTGGCCACAGTGTTGAAGTAGCTTGTCAGGGAGAAGTTAGTTTTATTGTAAAATTACCTAAATATTATCTAAAATTATCTTTTTCCATTTTTAGGAAGAAGTAAGTCTAATTTGGGCTGGACACCTCTTCATCTGGCATGCTATTTTGGACATAGACAAGTGGTCCAGGATCTGTTGAAGGTCTATTTATGGCTTTAATTTCTTAATGACTATAATATATATTGTTATGGAAATTATAGAAGTGTTAGAAAAGCCAACTGAGCCACGATGGCTTATTTAAAGCAATAACTCATCACTAAAGACACTTAATTGTTTTATTAAATACATAATTTAAGTTAAGCTAATTAACTAAAATTGTATTTTTAGTCATTAGGTTTTACATTATTGGCCCTTTAAAATTGAAAAAGTAGGTATATTAATGAAGATATTATTTTCGGTTTTATGAGCATGACAGTTAAAAAAATAACCAAAGCATATCCTAAATAATTAGAAATAATGTCAGAATCTCTTAGCACTGTACTTAATGAGAATTGAGACCTCTCGTTTCTCAGTTCTATGATGGATAACTTTTCACATATTGATATGTCTGGAGTTGGGTTGCATCTTACAATTCATCTGTATATTTAAATGGTGGCATTTTTTTTTTTCCCTGAAAACTTATTAAATTGATGGCGGAGGAAATAGGGTATTTTACTCAGAGATAGTTTTCCTTTTTCAAAATATTACTGCTTCTAAAGTAGAGGGAAGATGTGTAAATTTTTAAAGAAAAATGCTTTTTTACTTTTTATTCTACCTACCAGGTAGATTTTTACCTTTCAGGAAACCTATTTACCTTTATTATTGTTATTATTAATTTTTAGAGATGGGGTCTTGCTATGTTGTTCAGCCTGGCCTCTAACTCCTGGTCTCAAGCAACCCTCCCACCTTCTGAATAGCTGGGACTGCAGGTGCATGCCACCACACCCAGCTTTTTACTTTTATCATGAATTACATTCATTTTTAGTAGTGACAACCAAATAGTATTAATGATTACCTTAATTTTTGAAATACTTAACATATTTTTAAGGAATTATTTTCACCTTTGTATATTTCCTAATATGTGGAAGATATTTAAAGTGTTCATGTTTACTAGGCTGGTGCAGAAGTGAATGTGTTAAATGACATGGGAGACACGCCACTTCATCGAGCTGCCTTTACAGGACGAAAGGTGAAAATTGTTCCATGTTTGCAAGTGAAATATTTAGAAGAGCATTCACCAATGTTTTCTGTGTTACAGCCGTCTGACTGGCAACTGGAGAAAGCCTCAAAACAGTGTATACACCAACATTTTGAGTCCAAAAGGCCACAAGATCTTAGAGTTGGACAGTGAGGTCAAATACTAAGGTCTCATGGATACTCCCTCTCCATGGCATCCCTGATAGGAGGTCATTCAGTCTCTGCTTGTGTACTCCAGAGATGGGGAACTCCTGATTATTCCTTTTTTTAAAAAAGAAAAATAGCTTTATTGAGGTATAATTTGCATTGCATAAAATTCACCCATTGTAAGTGTGCATTTTAATGATTTTTATACATTTAACCTGGTTGTGCAGCAATCACCACAATCCAGTTTTAGAGCATTTCCGTCACCCCAGAAAGTGTCCTCATGCCTGTTAACATTCATTCCCTGTTCCCATCTCAAGCTCTGGGCTACCACTGAATCATTTGCTGTCACTAGATATTTGCCTTTCCTAGAAATTTCTTATAAATGGAAGCATACAAACTTTTGTGTCTGGCTTCTTTAATTTAGCCTAATGTTGAGGTTCATCCATGTTGTAGCATGTGTCAGTAGTTTGACCCTTTTTATGGCTGAATAATATTGCATTGTATGGATATATAACACACTTTGTTATCTATTCACTATTTATCAAAAAGTTTGTCTTTCTGCATTGTGTTGCCCGGGTGCCTTTGTTGAAAATCAGTTGACCATAAATGTAAGGGTTTATTTCTGCATTTTCTCTTCTCTTGCTTGATTTATATGTCTACCTTTATACCAATTTATTATAGTAGCTTTATAATTAAGCTCTGATTTTGGGTAGTGTAAGTTCTGCAACTATGATCTTCTTTTTAAAAATTATCTTGTTTCAACACAGCGTTCCTGGCCTCCCCCCCAAAAAATTACTTTGGTTATTCTCAGTCCTATGTACTTCCATATAAATTTTAGGATCATTTTGTAAATTTCTGTAAGAATGCCTATTTGAATTTTGATAGAGATTGTGTTGTCTTGAATCTGTAGCTCAATTTGGGGAGACTTGCCATCTTAACAATGTTGAGTTTTCTAATCCATGAACATGAAATACTTCTTCATTTATTTAAATCTTCTTTCTCTCAGCAGTGTTTTGAAGTTTTCAATATACAGATCTTGTACTTAATTAACTGGCCTGGCCTTAATCTGTAGAATCTGGAATGAGCCTGGCTAGCTGATAATCTCTGCTCAGTTTTTAAAAAGAATTTTTAATTTTTTAGCATAGTTTTTTAGGGTTCACCCCTGCATCTGCATAGCTTAGCAGTCAGCCAGTATTTGGGTAGCAGTGGGCTCAAATACTGAACCCAGGGGACTTCTGCGCTCTGCTTATGGATCTGTGTGTCAGTTGGGGGAGTGCCTTCAAAGTTTGGGCATTTCTCACTTGTGCCTCTGCTCTGACTTCCTGCAGGGCCTTCTCTCCTTTCTGTCGCATAAATGTGGAGTTTCCCAGCAGTGGTAGGTCCCTGAGAAGCTTAATCTACTCTTTCTCTGGGTCTTTCATTCCCAGGGTTGTCAAATTTCAGGCTATTGCTATTTGCTCTATGCAGTAGGCAGAATGATGGCTCACCAAAGATGTTCATGTCCTAATTCCAGAAAACCGCGAGTATGTTAGGTTACATGGTAAGGGGAAATTAAAGTTGCAGATCAAAGGGAGGCTGCTAATCGGCTGCCTTTAAGATAAAATTATTTCGGATTATCTGGGTGAGCCCAATATAATCACAAGCGTTTTTAAAAGTATAAGAGGGAGACTGAAGAATCGGGGGGAAAATATGCCTGTGAGAGAATTGTCAGAGAGATGCAGTGTTTCTGGCTTAGAAACTGCAGGGAGGCAGGAGAGCTGTGAGCTAAGGAATGTGGACAGCCTCTACAAGCTGGAAAAGCAAGGAAATGAATTCTCCCCTAGAGCCCTTGGTAGGAACACATCCCTACAACACCTTGATTTTACCCGTGAGACCCATATGGGACTTCTGAAATGCAGAATGGTAAGATAAGAAATTTGTGTTGTTTCAAGCCATCAAGTTTGTGGTATTTTGTTACAACAGCAATAGAAGGCTAATATACTCAAATGGGTAAAAGCAGCCTCATGCCAGCAAACATGTAGGTTTTCCCATTTGTTTTCTGCTGAATTTGGTATTTTTACTAGTAGTGCTGCTTGGGTATGGGTTCCAGATCAAGTCAGTTCCCTCAGGCAGCAAAGCTGCTGGCTTCCCCTGCCAGCCGTGCCCTGGTCAGACTTCTCTGGGGAAGTGGGGAGGTCTAAACACTCCTGCAGTTATTACCTGAAGTTCCAGCAGTTCCTCTTGAGTAACTGCCTCTCAATTTGTTGTTTATCTTTAGTGGGTGTCTGTTACCATTGAAATATGTTTAGTTTTGACTATTTCGTCCAGTTTTGTACTCAATTTTTCAGGGTAACATTTCTCTTGATATTCTTCAAGCAACTGTAGCCAAAAGTCACTTTACCCCATTTTTATGACTTTTTTTTTTTTTTTGAGACAGAGTCTCACTGTGTTGCCTGGGCTAGAGTGCCGTGGCGTCATCCTAGCTCACAGCAACCTCAAACTCCTGGGCTCACGCGATCCTCCTGCCTCAGCCTCCCAAGTAGCTGGGACTACAGGCATGCGCCACCATGCCCGGCTAATTTTTTCTATATATTTTTAGTCGTCCAATTAATTTCTTTCTGTTTTTAGTAGAGATGGGGTCTCGCTCTTGCTCAGGCTGGTTTTGAACTCCTGAGTTCAAACAATCCGCCCACCTCGGCCTCCCAGAGAGCTAGGATTACAGGCGTGAGCCACCGCGCCCGGCCTTGACTTTTTTTTGATTATTTAAATGATCTGGTAAATTAACAGTGACATAGAGTATATTTCTTGTTTATTCTGATTATTGACCATAGCCCAACATGATCCCTAACGGTTATAATCACATAATTGGAAGGTTTATGGACACTTATTATATTAAAGAAGAATGAATTATTATTGTTTCACAGTTTTCATTATTCTAATGACTAGATTTAATTATAAATTATCATGAATCGACCCTCTAAGCATGTTTGAATTAGTACATTGCACACCACTCCTGTCTTTTTATTCATAAGTTGATACTTGCGAACCACATATGGAGTCATACTAAAGTTGAGAAAAAGGTAACTTTTTAAATAAATCAGTAAACAGTAAAGGTAGTGGGTTAATTGCTTGAGTTTATGGGGTTTGAGAAATGAGCCACAACTGGTTTGATTAGCCTGACTGCCTGAACTACTTGCTGTTTCCCTACATAGCTTTGTGCTTGTCATTCTTTTCTACGTACCTGAGAAAGTTCTATTATCTATTTCCACATGGCCCAAATCTAACCAAAGTGCAGCTCAAATGTAATCTCCATAAATTCTTTCCTAATGTCTTGCAGCCGCAAGGAAGCTGGGCTGTTTCCAAATTTCCCAGCACATTACAGCACTTCCATTCACCTTCTACTTTGTGATAGAACTATTGCTGTTTGTCTTACTAGGTTTCATTAATCTTGCTGGCAAGGAATTAAAACACATCTTGTGTTTGTTGTGCGTCCTCTACAAGCACAACACGCGTCTTACTTCCCATCTCTGTAATTGCTGGGATGAAATCAGTTCACTGATCTGTGCTCGGCTCTTTCCATACTTGGCTGTTTCTGCTATTTTCTTGAACTTCAAACGTGACACCATGCTAAATTCAGCCTTAGTTTGATTTGAATATTAGCATATGTACAGTGAGCTCTCCCTTAATGTCATCGACATTCTTGAAAACTGTGACTTTAAGTGAAACAACATGTAAGGAAACTGATTTTACCATAGGCTAATTGCTGGAAATAAGAGTTAAGTTCCTATGGTGTATTTCTGGTCAAAAAATGTCACCAAACTTCTAAAGAAATACCAAAGCATTTCTAATATTAAACATTGAAATAAATATGAACTCTACATACATTTAAGAAAGATTAATAAAAACAAACAAGATAATTATCCCCTTATGCCAGTTCAGGAAATAGTGGCTGGAGCCTGTCCCAGTAGCTCAGGGCAAAAGGTGGGAACCAGCCTGGACAGGACGCCATTCTGTTGCAGGGCACACTTACACTCACGCTCACTCAGACGGAAAACAATTTGGACATGCCAGTAAATCTAATGTGCACATCTTTGGGATGTGGGAGGGAACCAGAGCACCACGCAGACATGGGAAGAATTAGCAAACTCCGCACAGGTGGAGTAGTGGCTGTGGCCAGGAATCCATTTCTTCTACCCTCATCTGTGTCATGACAAAAAAAACGTTGAATGAAATGGCGTTTTCTGAGCACTCGCTGTATTTTATGTTACGTTAGAAAATAACGCTTAGCTGGAGTTAAATGGTTGTGTCATGCAGGAAACATTAAAAAATTTATGTGCTTAATATCTAAGCATGATTGAATTATGCACAAAGTTTAATTTCTAATTGTACTCATGAAAGGAATCACATGGTCTTATTTTGATGTGATCTTTTACAGTGAAGGTAATTTTAAATCTTATGAGCCTGAGATTCTGTGATTTAATAAATAGAATGTTGGGCTGAAAAGGGATTTGGTTTATTAAGAAGCACTTTAAATTCACTCCTAAAATTTATGAGGACCTTTAGGCTTTTCTTGGTACATGAGTGACCCCTACTGTTCCTTGGTAAAAATTAGTATACCAGAATTTTAAAATGTCATATTTAGCATTTGTTCCTTTATTTTTCAGATGCAGTTAGAATTCTGAAGTTTTTATGCCTTTTATAATCAGTTTAAAATAGGGATACAGTCAGTATAGTAAATATTTGGACTGTGGCGCTGATAATTGAGCATATTAATACATTTAAAACAAATGCTTTCTATGTTCTATGCCTCAGAAATTATCTTTCTCACCCAACATACAGAAGGTATGTATAATACTGAGGTTTCTATAAGCCCCTAGGATTCCCTAGGACACCATCTCTCATGTGTTGAAGGCCTACTATGTGTCAGGCACTGTCTACACACCTGACCTGTGTTTCATTTAATGGTGAACATTACAAACGGTGCCATTTGTTGCAGGTTGGCTTCTCTAGGAAGCCAACTGAGTTGGAAATTAGTGTGCAGCAGGTTCGTTGAGTGCTTGTGGCATCACACCTGTGGAAGGGAGAAGGAGGCAGGAGTGGGCAGAGACGAGCTAAGCTGTGCTGTAGTCTCCAGGGGTGCCTCAGCCCACACCGTTTGGGCAGCTCTGCAGAAGAGACGACCCTTCCGAGCTGTCCCCTATTCCCATTGTGGGTGAGAGGCCAGCACTTTATACCCCTGGGACGGTCAGTCACGGATACAGGCTGCCCTGGGAAGGGGGTTTGGCCTTGTACGTGGCTCTCCTCAGCTGAGACAACCCCTCACGCGGCTAACAGCTAAAGGCTACTTCCTGGGCACCCCAGCGTCTGGGGTAAGTATTTTATTCCTGAAGGGAGATCTGAGCAGTGTACCCCTTACTGTACTCAGATCCACTTCATATGTTTCTGGGAGCAGCTCCTTCAGGACTTCAGGGGCCTCCCCTCCTGGAAGAAGCTTAGAAGGGAAAGGTTCAGGGAACCTATAGCTCCGGTTGCTGTAGTTGGTCTTGAGGCCACAGCAGGATCATTTTCTCCCTGCTCTGTCATTCTAGATTCTCTTTGCCCTTGGCCAGCACACCTTTTGGTCTTTGTGGCTTACCTGGTGATGTGACTGAGTCCCTCATCCCTGGAGGTCTGAGTGCCTGGTTGCCAGGCCCTCCTTAGGCTGGAGTGGCTGCACTTGTCCACTTACTGTCAAAACTGGACAAGAGAATACCAGGAGACATCTAAGTGTGTCATATGCATGCAAAACATGTTCTTCGTGTCCACATTGTGTACAGCTCTACTGTTTTCTGCTAATCAAATGCAGTTACCTCTGCTAAGATGGTGACTCTTCTTGCCTGTTGGTCCTTTGAGACAAGGGACCTGGTGATCAGGCAGACTTTCAAGCCTCCCAGAATAGGAACAAGAGCATTATCTTTAGGTGTGAAATATGCTGCCCTAGAACCTGATGAAGACAATCAGGCATTGTACTCCCTTCTCTGTTACAGGAAGTACTAAGATGCAGTAATTTATTCTTTACTTTGGAGGAAATGTCCTAGCATTACTCAGACCAGTGAACCCCTGCAAATTTACTGACATGGCAGAGCCCCCGAATTCTTCCTAAGATTTATCTCCCACCCTCTGGATAATGTGTCTCACCAAGGCTGTCAGTATTCTAGCTCTTCTTGCTCATCTGGCTGTATTAGATGATGTAATTGATAATGTGGACCAGTGTGATGTCCTGCAGGATGCCCAGATGGTATGAGGCAAAACTGCAAATATATACTGTTACCCATAGTGAATGCAAACTGTCTTTGACCTTTTTTCCTGATGAGGATAGAAAAGAAAACATTTGCTATATCAGTTGCTACATACCATGTACTTGAGGTAGTAGTACCTACTCCAGCAAAGATACCACATTTGGCAGAGTAGCTATAATTGGGATCACTATTTGGTTGAGTACGTGGAAGCTGTGGTCATCCTCCACATTCCGTCTGGTGTTTGTAGTAGCAGACTGGTAAATTAAATGGAAATATGATAGGGACATCACCCCTGTATTCTCTTAGGTTTTTAAGGGTGGCTAATTTCTGCCATTCCTCCCCATACAGCATATTGGTTTTGATTTGTCGCAGTCAGTGGTTGGGAGAGGGTAGCTTTAAGGCTCTCCATTTGGCTCTTATACTACAGACCAAGGAGGCAATGTGAGAGTGGTGCTGACAACTAAGTGTGTCTATTCCAATTTTACGTTCAGGGACTGGGAGAAAGACCACTGGGTGTATATGTGGACCCAGCCAGTGCATGCGCTGTGAGGCAGGCCTGGGCGAGTGTACCATTTATTGTCTCACCTCCATGCATGCCCCCTCTCTAACACAGGGCCTCATGGCACTGTGGGTCTCTCGGTATCAGTGTCAAGTTGGACCTTATATCTGTTTGTGAGATGTTTGTATGTTCCCCCTTCCCCTGTGTACAGTTACTTGAGTAAATGACCATTAGTCCCTTTGGGACTGGGTTGGGGGGTTTGTGACAGTGTGTTTGTTGTGGTATTGCAGAATCTTTCCTTGTAGGATCTGGCCTCTCCTTCAGTAAATGTGATAGTTCTAAGTCCAAAGTTGACTCAGATACAGAAACTGGACAAGGTATCAGGACTTTTATTACAGTGACTGTCTTCAGCTTCTGACTATTCATCATTGGTTTCTTCTGATAGTACAAATTGAGTTGTACTGGATGGTCCCTAGCAATGCTGAAAAACACGGTGTTCCCCATTAAGAGATGTCAAGATGCTCAGATTACTATGAAAGACAGGTTTTTAATAACTGGTCATCCTGTATTGGATGTAGTATATAAGACTAGAAAGCATACCAGGGAATTATATGGAGCAGGGTACATCATTTACCTAAGCAGAAGTTGCTGGTGAGAAAGGCACCAGCATCACTGAGAAACTCACTAGCAGTTCTCCTCTGTGGTCTAGGGGAGCTGTGAGAATGTCAGTGCAGACCTGAGCTCACCGATGGCAGTGGGTGGGGCAGGACCCCACAGGTTAGGACCCCACGGCAGTAGAGCCAGGAGAGCACTTAACCATCAGAAGCCAGGGAGATGCAGTTATGGGAATGAGCAGCAGGTCGGGGGCTGGGAGGACCAACCTGCAGAGAGTTATGAGGACAGTTAATAGAACTCAGCATTCCTAAGGGCAAAATTAAATGGACAAATGGCAGCAGATATTACTTTCATCACCTTTTCCCATTTTTGCCTTTTTTTGCTAGATTGAGAAACAATTGCCTCATACTAAATTCTTCCATTAACTTATTGCACATTTTGTTAGACTGTTAAACAATTGCCCTACAGCCATTGGATGCTCAGTTCTATTTCTTTTTTCCTCTCCTTTTTCTCTTAGGGTTTGGCTCATTTCTATTTCTGTCATCAAGTTTACTGAGTCTTTCCTCAGCTGTGCTCTGATATCTGCTGATGAGCCCATTAAAGCCATTCTTTATTTTTTATACGCTTGAGTTCTAAGCCACCTGGATAATTAAAAAAAAATTTTTTTTTTGTAGCAACAGAGCTTGCTATAATGCCCAAGCTGGTCTTGAACTCCTGGCGTCAAGTGACCCTCCCACCTCAGCCTCCCTCAGTGCTGGGATTGCAGGTGTGAGCCGTCGTGCCGCCTGGCCTCATTGAAGGCATTCTTCATCTGTTCTGTGATTGGTTGTTGCTGGGGTTACTCCAGTGCACTTGAGGCTTCATATTCCTTCAGTTTGTAAATTCAGTATTGCCTCTGCATAAGGCACAGGCTGAGTCTCTGCAGGGGTTTTCTCCCGCTTCACCCTCTGAGAGCTTTCACAGTGTGCTTTGGACCTCAGAGGTTTCTCTCCACACTTTTCTTCTCCCATTAATAGTCCACTGTTGCCTGTTCTCAGCACTTGCCAGTCTTGGGATAGGGGACGGGGGCGAGGTTCTCTGTTGTCCCAGTCCAGCCTCCATTTTAGGCAGGTCTTTACTAGTGATCCTATCCCTCCCTTGAACTGTGGGCTCCTGAGAGTTTCCAGCCCCTCCCTCAGTGGTAAAGAACTTTTTTCTTTTTCCTGCTCCCTAGCTGAAAGGCTCGTTCCTGTGCCCTGTGGATGAGAGAGTTTGCTGTCTTTCCCACAGTGATCAGGTTCCTTATTGGGAAAGGACTTGGGTGGGGCTTCATGCCTTTTCTGCAGAGTGGTAGTATCCCCTGCTCCAGGTCCGCCCCACCGAGGAAGGTGTTCTGTGGTCACCCACACCATCTTTCTCATTAGTACCAGATGGGTGTCCATGGAGAAGAGCCTGCAAGTGCTATTAATGTTCCTCATATCTGTGGCTCATGGGGGTTCTGTATTCTCTTGCTTGTCTGCTCTCAGCAATTCGAGCCCAGGAGTTTAAGGTTAAGGTGAGCTGTGTTGATGCCACTGCACTTAGCCCAAGCCACAGCACAAGACCCCGTCTCAATTTTTTTTTAAGAAATCACAAGAAGTAAAACTTTTCATGTGGAATTTCTGTTGAAAGTGTATAATTTTTTTTAATTTCAGCGTATTATAGGGGTACAGATGTTTAGGTTACGTATGTTGCCCTTACTCCCCCTCCCCCCGAAGTCCGAGTTTCAAGCATGTCCATCTCTTGGATGGTGCACATTGCACTCTTTGTGTATGCATATACCCGTTCCCTCCTCCCCCCTCCCCCCTGCCTGACATCCAATAGATGTTATTCTTATATGTACACTTATGTGTTGATAAGTTAATACCAATTTGATGGTGAGTACATGTGGTGCTTGTTTTTCCATTCTTGGGATACTTCATTTAGTAGAATGCATTCCAGCTCTATCCAGGAGTATACAAGAGGTGCTATATCACCACTGTTTCTTAAAGCTGAATAGTACTCCATGGTATACATATACCACATTTTATTAATCCACTCATGTATTGATGGACACTTGGGTTGTTTCCACATCTTTGCAATTGTGAATTGTGCTGCTATAAACATTTGGGTGCAGGTGTCTTTCTTATAGAGCATCATTTGTTCTTTTGGGTAGATGCCCAGTAATGGGATTGCTGGATCGAATGGTACTTCAACTTGTATCTCTTTAAGGTATCTCCATATTGCTTTCCACAGAGGTTGCACTAGTTTGCAGTCCTACCAGCAGTGTATGAGTGTTCCTATCTCTCCGCATCCATGCCAACATTTATTGTTTGGGGAG